>VWRL01001423.1:0-35504 GCA_011833715.1 Carcinoscorpius rotundicauda
AAATGGCAAAGCATGTGGAAAAAAGCAATACGAAGCAAGAAAGAAAATGTAAAGCGAATCAAGTAAATGATGATCGTGAAACTGTTATTTAAATCTACTGTTAGGGCAAGTTTAATATGTAATCAAATTATTATCACAGATGACAAATTTCTTTGGATTTTATACGTATGTTCTTAGATGATACATCGCGCTTAAAAACAAGATATTTAATAAAGGTATTAATGTGTATTTTATCACAATACAGAAGTAGGTATACTATATTCTTAGATGATACATCGCCCCCGAAAAACAAAAGATTTAATCAAGGTATTAATGTGTATTTTATCACAATACAGAAGTAGGTATATTGTATGTCTGACATGAAGTGACTTCATTCACTCATAATGTTGATATATTGCACGTTTATTAAACACATGTTGGATAGAAACGAGTTACTTATCCTCTGAAACACAATGTGTAGGGATATACCGTTTAGGTGATCATTTTCACATTTTATAGCTGCATAGTGAATAACGGAACGAAGACAACACGTGAAAGTCTAATTGATACAATCACTGGTTAAAGCTTTAATGGAATGTTTGAAGTTCAACCATAGCTTAATAATTTTTGTCTTTCGTAAGCCGAAATTTTCGGTGATATCCTTTGACCTTCTTTTTGGACTTTATCCAGTCAACCTAAACACGTATATTAATATCTGAGAGAGTAAGCTACAAACTTCATGTCTTATGTCAACAGTTTGGGATCTCTCAGTGTTACTTTGAGTCCATTATATACCAGAACATCTAAACTGAATCAGAAGAACTTCTAACAAACAAGAGCATCATTTCAAGTTATATTGTGTGTGTAAAGGTGGGTAGGCTGGCTTCATATAAGTTCCCCTCTCTAAATTATCTGGAGCCTTTCTCTACGACACATTTTGTGTGCATCTATTAAATCGGCATATAAACTATAAAGACATCAATAAAAAACATTCGTACGATATACGTGTGATAAAATACCAGTTGAATAGCTTTACCATAAAGTATACAATATACACCAACTTAACATATATCACTATGACGTATAAACTTCAGACATATCAATTTAATACTTCTTACAACGGCATATAAATTATAAAGGTGTTTCGAAAATATTCCGATAAACAGTGCTTAGAAATTTTTAATAAGAAGCGATTTGGATAAACAATGTTTTATGTAAAAGAAGCAACTACTCTCATTAACAGACAAAAATAGAAACGAAAAGAATCACATATTATGTATGAATAAAATATTTTCAGATATTTAATATGGTTTTAAATAATTTATTACACATTTTTTAAAATGAATGAAATAAATGTGTAATGGAAAACTAGAAAAAGAAACAAAAACTCAGCTGACACATTAAGCAGCATTAGTCTGAATTGCTTTATGTGAGCGATGTTTGCTCCGCAGAGAGTGCCCAAATCAATACTGCAATTAGCAGTTTTTGTCAATTTTAAAGGGTCAGGGTTTTAGAATTACTATGCATTACAATTTGTCGCAGTCAAGCCCCAAACTATCACAGTTACGACAGAAAGTGTTCGTACATCTGCATCGTGAGTAGTTTTTTCCTCGTAACTTAAAAAAGTATCACGATTGTGATAATGAAAGTAAAGTGTATTATAAATATTATACTAACACAGATCTACATAAATTTTTATGTAAATCTAACGACAAATAACCAAACATAGGAGGAGCAGAAAGTGTTCGTGCGTCTACTTTAATAGTCAGTTGTGTAGCTTTACAGGTGAATTACTTGGCGAAATCTCTCCTCTTAGCCATCCATAATCGTTTAACAGTACACGACTGGTATTTTCTTCCATTCCTCTTTGCAGAAGGCCTCCAACTCTTGGAAGTTTTTTGGATGACGCTGATGAACCTTGGTCTTCAACTCATGCCAAACGTTTTCAATTGAGTTGAGATCGGGTGACTGCGATGGCTTCTCCAGAACGCTTATGTGGTTCCTCTGCAACCAGGATTGCACATATTTCGATGTGTGCTTAGAGTCATTGTTGTGTTGGAAGATCCAACATACGCCCAAGCCGCAAGTGTGTTTGTTTGTTTGTTTTGGAATTTCGCACAAAGCTACTCGAGAGCTATCTGTGCTAGCCGTCCCTAATTTAGCACTGTAAGACAAGAGGGAAGGCAGCAAGTCATCACAACCCACCGCCAACTCTTGGGCTACTCTTAAACCAACAAATAGTGGGATTGACCGTAACATTATAACGCCCCCACGGCTGAAAGTGCGAGCATGTTTGGCGCGACGGGAATACGAACCCGCAACCCTCAGATTACGAGTCGCACGCCTTAACACGCTTTGCCATGCCGAGCCCTCAAGCCGCAAGTTCCGAGCATCATTTTTGATATAAGTGCTTAATATATCAATGTACTTTTCTTTTTTCATGATTCCGTTGACGCGGTGAAAGCTGCCTACACCAGAGGAGCTGAAGGAATCCCGTAGCATGATCGAGTTAACTCTGTGTTTAACTGTAGAGACGGTGTTCTTTGGAAGACTTCGTTCCCCTTCTTACGGAAAATATAGCAAACATCATTGTGGCCGAAATGCTCGATTTTAGTATCCTCTGACCACAGAATACTCTTCCAATAGGTAAATGGTTTATATGCTTTCTTGCATACCTGAATTGTGCTTCTAAATGAACAGGCTTTAAATATGGAGTTTTACGAGAACGGCATGCTTCGTAACTGTAAAGGTGCTTACTTCAACCCCAGTTTCTCTTACCAGTTACCACGGCTGAAAAGGTGAGCATGTTTGGTATGATAGGGACTCGAACCCGCGACCCTCAAATTACGAGTCGAGTGCCTTAATCACCTAGCCACGCAGAACCGTTTAACAATGAAAACACTTTCCAAGGGCTCGGCATGGAGTGAGCAACAGGAAATCAAGCTTTTCCAAATAGAACCCTATGTTGGATTTTGGTCGTCTTGCATCCGTAAGGATCACAAAGAAGTTGTTCTAACTAGACTACCCATTGGTCACATTTTTTAACACCTCGTTTTCTTTCATCTGGAACTGATGCACCAGTGTGTAGTTTGTGTGACATTCAGATCACAGTAAGCAGCATTTTACTTTCTTGTCATCATTACGATTCACAATGATGGCACCATTTTAAACATGTTCTGTCCCAAGGTTTGCCCATAACGTTAGACAGTGTTATTAGTGATGGTAACACTGTCCACCTTGATAATGTTTTTAGTTGTTTAAAGATCATTCATCTTTTTAATGCCGTATAAGTTTTTTAATTTATACATTAAACCTTTTTTAATGTGGTTCCCTTTTAAGAATCGCAGTCCATCTTGTTCGATTTGAAATTTAAAAAATGTCCATAATATTAAATAACTCAAAACCAGGATTGGAAAGGCCAACATCAGGTGACTGAAGGTGGTTTTTGTACTTACCTGTTAATCTTCCTGGCGAGTTATGATAATTACAGTTATGCGACAGAGAGACATTTAGAACTTGAGTTACTGTAGTTTTCTCTTAACGTTGTAGACTAGATGTAAACATTGATTTTATGTTATTTATGTGTTTCTTAAACTTTGTTTTGTTTTACCTTAATTTCCTTTTATGAATTTTACTAAATTTACTTTAATTTTAACTTTTCGCCATAAAAAAATGAAATCAACTAACTAACCAATCGATGGTTGGAGTATGAACAGTGATTTCTTCTTTCAGTCAACACATAAAGATACACCAAGATTAATTTGACGTGTGTTTTAGTAACTGCTGATTTTGCAACAAGATATTCTGACTCTTTGTTTGTTTGTACATGGAGTTTTTCTTCTGCTACTTAACATACATTAATGCGTTTCCGATTTTAAGAAAACAAATAATAATGTATTGTCTCCAGTATATCAACAAATAATGTGAAATAGTTTTATACATATGATTCTGTTCACTTTTTATACAACAAAGTAACAGGTTAACATGAACTTGAAAATCAAACGTTTTTCAATCCGCTTTTGTTGGTATGGTGTGTAATTCTCTAGAGCGTCGGATTATTCATGTTTGTGATATATTGTCTCATACAAGGGTTCTGATGCAATATGAAAAAAGGAACAGGTGAGTTATTTTGTAACTTGAGTTAACATCATCTTATTTTACAGAAAAATTTTCGAAACAATAGTATTTAGAATGTGATTGATATTATCTTGTTGCTGTAATGTAAAAGCATGATTTTTCATCACTTATTTCAACATCATTATAATATTGCCCGTCCTCTGATACCATTATCTGGTCTGTTGTTTTCTGATTATAAACAAACTACAAATAATATTCTTTCATAGTGCGCGAAGCTTCTGGCATACAAATTCTCAGGAAATTACACGAAATATACCTCTTGTCAGGAATAAAGCTACAATAGTGTTGTTCTAAAAAACATTCGAACAGCTGAGTCAAGTTCTTAATACTTCATTTAATATCTTTGTAATGTTGTCATGAGATCAAGCCAAAAATTAGTCATACAAATACCCAAGGAAACATGTTGACGTAATTTGATTTATTGTTGATTTCCTTTTTCATGAATAGTCTCACAAAACGATTCAAGAGCTATTTGCTCTATGAATTCCTTAACTATAACCGGATAAACTACAATGAAAGCAGTAAATCAACAGTATCCACTGCCAATTTTTTACTATTGTTTGACTAAAGAATGAAATTTGACCTTACTCTTATAACACACCCATGATCCAAAAGTGTGGACCACAATGTTTTTATTTCTTCCTTTACATACGAAGAAGAAGACAGATTAGAAAAAATCCATGAGAATAACTCACCCCTCTTATGTTGTCCCAAGTATTCAAGCTTATGTACATTCTCGATTTGAGACATATTTTCCTGATATATGCTGGACATTTCGTCCCTTCAGAATGAATATCTCAACATGATTTGTGATTAGCTGTAACTAGGGATGAGGACAGCTACTTCCATACGTTATGCCAAAGATTTGAAGACTGTTTGTTTGTTTTTGGAATTTTGCACAAAGCTACTCGAAGGCTATCTGTGCTAGCCGTCCCTAATTTAGAAGGGTAAGACTAGAGGAAGGCAGCTAGTCATCACCACCCACCACAAACTCTTGGGCTACTCTTTTACCAACGAATAGTGGGATGGATTGTCCTTTCCATTATAACGCCCCCACGGTTGAATAGGCGAGCATGTTTGGCGCGACGGGGATGCGAACCCGCAACCCTCAGATTACGAGTCGCACGCCTTAACACGCTTGGCCATGCCGGGCCAAAATTTGAAGAAACTTCTGACATCTCCTAAGCCACCAATTTCCGTGATCTCAATCCTTTTGGATTCTGCGCATAACATGGTTGTTATTCGGGTAAAAGATGACGAAACCTGTTGTTGGATTAACATCTTCGTTAGCCAGTACATATGAAGAAATAATTAGAAGCTTATAGTAATTTTGATGAAAGCTAAAACTATGAATCCATGTTATTTGCTGAAATAATTAAACACCATTGTATGAAATTGTTATATATAAAGCGTTTGAAATGCCATGTTGTTGTATATATTATTGTTTTCAAATTTAAACCAATAAAATATGTTGTTATTCATGTAGAAATTTCTAGAATTAGGTAGATCGATCATATGAGTATAAATAGAATGTATGTCGGCCTGGTGTCTAGACGACGAGTCTCGTGCATAAACAGACATGCGCAGATTACTCTGGAATTCTGTGGTAGTTACGCGATTGTTGGAGAACACAGTAGGCATACTAGTATAAAAACAGACGGCGATGCGAGGAGAAATAAAAGAGTCATCTCATTCGTTTTCATTTGATTCAAGAAATAGTGTCTTCGTTTAAGAAAGTTTAAACGTTTGCTGTGTGTTTATTCAGCTTGAATTTGTGACTGGAGTTAAATCTACAAAAGTTGTGATTTTATTTCATTGTTATTATATAATTTATTTTATATCTGTCACATATATAATAGTTTATTGTAATAAATTATACAAGCTGTTATCTGTGTCTTTCTGTTGCGTTCAGTCTCCATAAAAAACGTAACAGAAAATTGGGGGCTCGTCTGGGATTGATCAAACAATTTAATTCTATTCCAAAATTAGATTTATATTCTATACAGATCGACAGCTTGTATATTCAAAATGGCATTCCCACTTGCAGATTTTATTGACAAATTTAATCAGAATCCCTCTTTGGAATTGATCAGCGAATTAAAAAAATCTGAATTGCTTGATGTTGGAAAACATTTCAGTTTGGAAGTAAAGCAAGCAATGAAGAAACCAGAGTTTAAAACGAATTGTTGTTGAACATTTGGACAGCCAAAAAGTTTTACCTCAAAAAGTTGTACAACAATTGCCTGCCGCTCATTTTGACCCGGATTTTGAATTAAAAAGAATGGAAATGGAAATGAAATTTCGTTTAGAAATTGAAACCAAACGACTTGAGGTAGAACAAAAACGTCTTGAAGCAGAAAAAGAAAACAAACGTCTTGTTATTGAGGCAGAACAGGAAAACAAACGCCTTGATGCAAATACAAAAATAACTCATTAAAACTGATAAGGAAATCAGTATGAGAAAGGCACAGACAGAAGAAAAGGTTGTCCAAATGCGGTTGGATAATTTTGATGCTTCCAAACAAATTCGTTTAGTGCCTCCATTCAAGGAGAAGGCTGTAGATAAATATTTTCAGCAATTTGAAAAATTGGCCCTTAGGCTAAAATGGCCTACCGAATATTGGACAATATTACTTGGACGGCGACGCGAGGAGAAAAGAAGAGTCAGTCATTCGTTTTCATTTGATTCAAGAAATAGTGTCTTCGTTTGAGAAAGTTTAAACGTTTGCTGTGTGTTTACTCAACTTGAATTTGTGACTGGAGTTAGATCTACAAAAGCTGTGATTTTATTTCGTCAATCTTTACGATTCATTTGAATTACTGGTTATACTGTAAGTCAACACGTATAGAACTGTTTGGGGGAGACCGAGCAAATTGGAAAACGACAAATTTGAGACACTCATCAAAAACATCGTAAAAAGAACTTCGTCAAGTTTATTGGACTGTGAATTGTTTCTGGACTTCTCCATTCAAACTTCGGAATTTCTTCGTGGGACCAAATTCACCTCCGAGACTGGAATTTTGGATTTCTGATCTGGACTTTCATTCTGGATCATATTATTGGACACAGGCCAGTGCCATTTAGTATTGTAATTAATTTTGAAGGTTGAAACTGAACATCTGTCATTGTTATTATATAATTTATTTTATATCTGTCACATATATAATAGTTTATTGTAATAAATTATACAAGCTGTTATCTGTGTCATTCTGTTGCGTTCAGTCTACATAAAAAAACGTAACAGAAGTCACGCACTCTCTCTCTCTCTGTAGGTGTTTGGGTACATAGATTCGTACACCCGGGAGGGTCAGGTACACTGGACCTCTTCTTTCTTCCTTTTCATTGTTAAGGTGGACTTTTTAGTTTATTTAAAGTAAATACATGAGGGCCAGGGTGATGAACATAGCTCAGGCCCTTTTCAGGGCATAGTCCATGTATATTGTACTTTCAGATTTTCTAAGTGTAGAACATAGGTTTTGTTTTATTTTAGCAGTAGTATATATATATATATTTATTATTTTTATTGCTTTCTTTATATTATTTATTATTTATATTGTTCTTCTTTTGTTTTTTATTTAATATTTAATTTTATCTTAATAATCTAATGTATAAATTTATCGGGAGAGATATTTAGGACTCTCTTCATCAGAAATGCAGTATCTGTCTAGTTCGCATAACAGTTCATTTTTTCCAATTTTTATCGAAATATTTTCTTGTACTGTGTAGAAGTTTATCTGGTATTGTTTGTATATTGGGGTATTTGAGGAAGTGGTTTTGGGTACTCTATATGCTGTTGTAATTAATGTAGTTCAGTTTACAGTTGTTTTTTACTTACGTTAATCCACGCAGGAGCTGCATATAGTACTACCGGTCTTATATAAGTTTTGCACATACAATTCTCAACAAGTGGGTTTCTCGACATCACTGATTGGTACACCCTACTGATTACTATTGCCTTAGACTGTGGATTAGTTCCTGGTAAATATATATTCATGTTCCCACGTGCGAAGGCGAGATTCTTGATAGGTATTTTGGTTAAATTATTATTTCGCTCTCCAAAAGTCGAACAAAAATAACCAGGGGCGGTCAGAAACTATTGTTTCTCTTCACCTTACTCATGGCAAGAGTAAATTAGGCAAGTGATTGTGGAGATAATTGAGTAAATTTCAGTGGCTTGTTAGTTGTTTCTTTATCTGAATGCGATGGTCATGAATGACCACGAGGTTGATAGATTATTAAATTTAGATAGGAGGATCGTCGAGAAAAGCTGAGAATCGGTTCGGTTCGGCCTGTCGAAGAGAGGACGAAGGAAGGCCCAGCACCACATTCACAGGCTCACGAAGATATGTATGATAACAATATATTTGATGTGGAGAGAGCAGAGAGATGCAAACACAGTGCGTCAACATGATTAGGTCTTGTGACTTTAAGGTATTAGCCTTTAAACACTTAAATTTAAGATTTTTAAAATTTAAAAACTAAATTTAAATAGCTAAACTTACATTTAAATACTAGATACCAAATGACGAACCTCTTTTCAGAGCTGTGATCAATAGATCCTATAAAACGGAACTTTTGCAGTGGGGGAAACGGGAGTACCCCGAGAAAACCCACTTTCACGACTAGGGCGCCGAATATAGGATGTCCGCGAGAGGCGTTGTGAGAAACTTTTCCTTGAGATGGAGTATATTCAGCATAGGCTTGCTGGATGCTCTCGTGATGCTTTTATCTTCAGGATATTGGGTAATATGATTAATCGTGACTGTTTTGGTTTGAGAAACCGCGTCAGCAGTTTGGATGTTGTCAGTCGAGGCAAATGATTCGCAAGTTTTTGATTTTTCATTGATGGTTTGCGTGCCCTGGGATATTTTGTTAACGAAATCGGTTTGGGTACACTTTTCTGATGATTGGCTTTCGGCTAGCGGGGTGGAGGTGGTGCGAAGGCGTCCTTGGGCCATTCTTTAAGTAGTTTATTTACGTCAGCAGTTCCTTGACCTCGTACAATGACACCGCCCTAAGGAAAACGCTTGACCCTAGCTGTTTCAACACCTGGTTTACATCTGCTAATTTTCGCTGCTAGTTGCGGTTGATTATATGTGTCAGGCTCGCCTTCAGTAATAATAGAATATTTGGATGTTTTGTTCTCAATGGTGTATTTTTTGGTTTGTAGTTTCAGTTTGTAATGAATTTCTACTTTTTCTTTTCGACACTACCAGAGTAAACTCTTGGTTTTCATTTGTTTCTTCATCGCTTTGTTCTCAATTTTTTCTTCTTCATTAGTTTTAACGTTATCAACATCCAAGGCTTTAAGTTAGTAGCATCATTCGTATTATTTTTAGTGTAGGAAGGAACTATATCCACCTCTGTATGAGAAGTTTCTTCACCTTTATCTTCGTTTTCAGAATTTTCACTTGAATTACGTAACTATTTTTCTTTCTGGTTTTCGTTTTTCTTTTATATCATTTTTATTGTTTTCTTTATCACATTCCAAAGATGTTAATTTTGCTTTTGTAATATTACAAAGTGCCAGTAATGGGGAGTTTTTTCTAAATTCTAAATTAATTCTAGTATTTGGCATCGAATACTTCTTTGTTTGTTTTTCAGGCCACTCGTTGTGGATGTTTCTTTGTTTTCCGGAGTCATGGTTGTATTTCACACTGCAGTGGTCGGCCTCGCTTTTTCCTTGACGACTCACACTTTCGTCGACCTTTTTGGATCCATTTCTTTTTTCTTCTCATTCAACTGGTGCTGTTTCTTACAGTGTGGGTAATTATTTTTGTCCAAGTGAAAATAGTAATTTATCTTTGTTCAGGTAAGTGAAGGTGGTTGTCGCAGGGAAAGGGTTATAAGTTTTTCCTACACTATTCATATAAACCCAAAAGTTTGCAGAAAACTCTGCGATATCTCAGCTCACACTCGCTTAAAGTCCCCGGCGTTCGACTCATAAACTTAGTGCCGCGGGTTTGAATCCTGGTCGTACCAAACATACTCGCCCTTTCAGCCGTGAGAACGTTATAATGTAACGGTCAATCTTACTATCCGTTGGTAAAAGAGTAACCCAAGAGTTGGCGGGTGTGATGACTAGCTGCCTTCCCTCTTACTGCTAAATTAGGCGGTAGGTGCAGATAGCCCTTGATTAGCTTGCGCAAAATTCCAAAACAAACAAAACAAGCAGTTGAGATGTTAACTCTGATAGTTCGGGCCTGGCATGGCCAAGCGTGTTAAGGCGTGCGACTCGTAATCTGAGGGTTGCGGGTTCGCATCCCCATCGCGCCAAACATGCTCGCCTATTCAACCGTGGGGGCGTTATAATGGAATGGACAATCCATCCCACTATTCGTTGGTAAAAGAGTAGCCCAAGAGTTTGTGGTGGGTGGTGATGACTAGCTGCCTTCCCTCTAGTCTTACCCTTCTAAATTAGGGACGGCTAGCACAGATAGCCTTCGAGTAGCTTTGTGCAAAATTCCAAAAACAAACAAACAGTCTTCAAATCTTTGGCATGACGTATGGAAGTAGCTGTCCTCATCCCTAGTTACAGCTAATCACAAATCATGTTGAGATATTCATTCTGAAGGGACGAAATGTCCAGCATATATCAGGAAAATATGTCTCAAATCGAGAATGTACATAGGCTTGAATACTTGGGACAACATAAGAGGGGTGAGTTATTCTCATGGATTTTTTCTAATCTGTCTTCTTCTTCGTATGTAAAGGAAGAAATAAAAACATTGTGGTCCACACTTTTGGATCATGGGTGTGTTATAAGAGTAAGGTCAAATTTCATTCTTTAGTCAAACAATAGTAAAAAATTGGCAGTGGATACTGTTGATTGACTGCTTTCATTGTAGTTTGTCCGGTTATAGTTAAGGAATTCATAGAGCAAATAGCTTTTGAATCGTTTTGTGAGACTATTCATGAAAAAGGAAATCAACAATAAATCAAATTACGTCAACATGTTTCCTTGGGTATTTGTATGACTAATTTTTGGCTTGATCTCATGACAACATTACAAAGATATTAAATGAAGTATTAAGAACTTGACTCAGCTGTTCGAATGTTTTTAGAACAACACTATTGTAGCTTTATTCCTGACAAGAGGTATATTTCGTGTAATTTCCTGAGAATTTGTATGCCAGAAGCTTCATGCAATATGAAAGAATATTATTTGTAGTTTGTTTATAATCAGAAAACAACAGACCAGATAATGGTATCAGAGGACGGGCAATATTATAATGATGTTGAAATAAGTGATGAAAAATCATGCTTTTACATTACAGCAACAAGATAATATCAATCACATTCTAAATACTATTGTTTCGAAAATTTTTCTGTAAAATAAGATGATGTTAACCCAAGTTACAACATAACTCACCTGTTCCTTTTATCATATTGCATCAGAACCCTTGTATGAGACAATATATCACAAACATGAATAATCCGACGCTCTAGAGAATTACACACCATACCAACAAAAGCGGATTGAAAAACGTTTGATTTATAAAGTTCATGTTAACCTGTTACTTTGTTGTATAAAAAGTGAACAGAATCATATGTATAAAACTATTTCACATTATTTGTTGATATACTGGAGACAATACATTATTATTTGTTTTCTTAAAATCGGAAACGCATTAATGTATGTTAAGTAGCAGAAGAAAAACTCCATGTACAAACAAACAAAGAGTCAGAATATCTTGTTGCAAAATCAGCAGTTACTAAAACACACGTCAAATTAATCTTGGTGTATCTTTAAGTGTTGACTGAAAGAAGAAATCACTGTTCATACTCCAACCATCGATTGGTTAGTTAGTTGATTTAGTTTTTTTATGGCGAAAAGTTAAAATTAAAGTAAATTTAGTAAAATTCATAAAAGGAAATTAAGGTAAAACAAAACAAAGTTTAAGAAACACATAAATAACATAAAATCAATGTTTACATCTAGTCTACAACGTTAAGAGAAAACTACAGTAACTCAAGTTCTAAATGTCTCTCTGTCGCATAACTGTAATTATCATAACTCGCCAGGAAGATTAACAGGTAAGTACAAAAACCACCGTCAGTCACCTGAAGTTGGCCTTTCCAGTCCTGGTTTTGAGTTATTTAATATTATGGACATTTTTTAAATTTCAAATCGAACAAGATGGACTGTGATTCTTAAAAGGGAACCACATTAAAAGAGGTTTAATGTATAAATTAAAAAACTTATACGGCATTAAAAAGATGAATGATCTTTAAACAACTAAAAACATTTTCAAGGTGGACAGTGTCACCATCACCAATAACACTGTCTAACGTTATGGGCAAACCTTGGGACAGAACATGTTTAAAATGGTGCCATCGTTGTGAATCGTAATGATGATAAGAAAGTAGAATGCTGCTTATTGTGATCTGAATGTCACACAAACTACACACTGGTGCATCAGTTCCAGATGAAAGAAAACGAGGTGTTAAAAAATGTGACCAATGGGTAGTCTAGTTAGAACAACTTCTTCTTTGTAATCCTTACGGATGCAAGACGACCAAAATCCAACATAGGGTTTTATTTGGAAAAGCTTGATTTCTTGTTGCTCACTCCATGCCGAGCCCTTGGAAAGTGTTTTCATTGTTAAACGGCTCTGCGTGGCTAGGTGATTAAGGCACTCGACTTGTAATTTGAGGGTCGCGGGTTCGAGTCCCTATTATACCGAACATGCTCACCTTTTCAGCCGTGGTAACTGGTAAGGGAAACTGGGGATGAAGTAAGCACCTCTACAGTTACGAAGCATGCCGTTCTCGTAAAACTTCATATTTAAAGCCTGTTCATTTAGAAGCACAATTCAGGTATGCAAGAAAGCATATAAACCCTTCATCTGTTAGAAGAGTATTCTTTGGTCAGACGAGACTAAAATCGAGCTTTTCGGCCACAATGATGTTCGCTATATTTTCCGTAAGAAGGGGGAACGAAGTCTTCCAAAGAACACCGTCTCTACACTTAAACACAGAGTTAACTCGATCATGCTACGGGATTCCTTCAGCTCCTCTGGTGTAGGCAGCTTTCACCGCGTCAACGGAATCATGAAAAAAGAAAAATACATTGATATATTAAGCACTTATATCAAGAATGATGCTCGGAACTTGCGGCTTGAGGGCTCGGCATGGCAAAGCGTGTTAAGGCGTGCGACTCGTAATCTGAGGGTTGCGGGTTCGTATTCCCGTCGCGCCAAACATGCTCGCCCTTTCAGCCGTGAGGGCGTTATAATGTTACGGTCAATCCCACTATTTGTTGGTTTAAGAGTAGCCCAAGAGTTGGCGGTGGGTTGTGATGACTTGCTGCCTTCCCTCTTGTCTTACAGTGCTAAATTAGGGACGGCTAGCACAGATAGCTCTCGAGTAGCTTTGTGCGAAATTCCAAAACAAACAAACACACTGGCGGCTTGGGCGTATGTTGGATCTTCCAACACAACAATGACTCTAAGCACACATCGAAATATGTGCAATCCTGGTTGCAGAGGAACCACATAAGCGTTCTGGAGAAGCCATCGCAGTCACCCGATCTCAACTCAATTGAAAACGTTTGGCATGAGTTGAAGACCAAGGTTCATCAGCGTCATCCGAAAAACTTCCAAGAGTTGGAGGCCTTCTGCAAAGAGGAATGGAAGAAAATACCAGTCGTGTACTGTTAAACGATTATGGAGGGCTAAGAGGAGAGATTTCGCCAAGTAATTCACCTGTAAAGCTACACAACTGACTATTAAAGTAGACGCACGAACACTTTCTGCTCCTCCTATGTTTGGTTATTTGTCGTTAGATTTACGTAAAAATTTATGTAGATCTGTGTTAGTATAATATTTATAATACACTTTACTTTCATTATCACAATCGTGATACTTTTTTAAGTTACGAGGAAAAAACTACTCACGATGCAGATGTACGTACACTTTCTGTCGTAACTGTGATAGTTTGGGGCTTGACTGCGACAAATTGTAATGCATAGTAATTTTAAAACCCCGACCCTTTAAAATTGACAAAAACTGCTAATTGCAGTATTGATTTGGGCACTCTCTGCGGAGCAAACATCGCTCACATAAAGCAATTCAGACTAATGCTGCTTAATGTGTCAGCTGAGTTTTTGTTTCTTTTTCTAGTTTTCCATTACACATTTATTTCATTCATTTTAAAAAATGTGTAATGAATTATTTAAAAACCATATTAAATATCTGAAAATATTTTATTCATACATAATATGTGATTCTTTTCGTTTCTATTTTTGTCTGTTAATGAGAGTAGTTGCTTCTTTTACATAAAACATTGTTTATCCAAATCGCTTCTTATTAAACATTTCTAAGCACTTGTTTATAGGTATATTTTCGAAACACAAACACCTTTATAATTTATATGCCGTTGTAAGAAGTATTAACTTGATATGTCTAAAGTTTATACGTCATAGTGATATATGTTAAGTTGGTGTATATTGTATACTTTATGGTAACAGCTATTCAATTGGTATTTTATCACACGTATATCGTACGAATGTTTTTTATTGATGTCTTTATAGTCTATATGCCGATTTTATAGATACACACAAAATGTGTCGTAGAGAAAGGCTCCAGATAATTTAGAGAGGGGAACTTATATGAAGCCAGCCTACCCACCTTTATACACACAATATAACTTGAAATGATGCTCTTGTTTGTTAGAAGTTCTTCTGATTCAGTTTAGATGTTCTGGTATATAATGGACTCAAAGTAACACTGAGGGATCCCAAACTGTTGACATAAGACATGAAGTTTGTAGCTTACTCTCTCAGATATTAATATACGTGTTTAGGTTGACTGGATAAAGTCCAAAAAGAAGGTCAAAGGATATCACCGAAAATTTCGGCTTACGAAAGACAAAAATTATTAAGCTATGGTTGAACTTCAAACATTCCATTAAAGCTTTAACCAGTGATTGTATCAATTAGACTTTCACGTGTTGTCTTCGTTCCGTTATTCACCGTGCAGCTATAAAATGTGAAAATGATCACCTAAACGGTATATCCCTACACCTTGTGTTTCAGAGGATAAGTAACTCGTTTCTATCCAACATGTGTTTAATAAACGTGCAATATATCAACATTATGAGTGAATGAAGTCACTTCATGTCAGACATATAGTATATCTACTTCTGTATTGTGATAAAATACACATTAATACCTTGATTAAATCTTTTGTTTTTCGGGGGCGATGTATCATCTAAGAATATAGTATACCTACTTCTGTATTGTGATAAAATACACATTAATACCTTTATTAAATATCTTGTTTTTAAGCGCGATGTATCATCTAAGAACATACGTATAAAATCCAAAGAAATTTGTCATCTGTGATAATAATTTGATTACATATTAAACTTGCCCTAACAGTAGATTTAAATAACAGTTTCACGATCATCATTTACTTGATTCGCTTTACATTTTCTTTCTTGCTTCGTATTGCTTTTTTCCACATGCTTTGCCATTTTATTTGTTGACATCTTCAAGAAAAGTTTCTTTAAATGAAATATTTTCTGTGTTACTGCAGTCAGAACTCAATCTCGAGTCTTCTGGTAAGATAGTTTTATGTTCTATCCGCTGTTCCCGTGCTTTACTCATTATGGCTTAAAGCAACAAAGTGTATGCATGTCTGTTTTAAAGAAGGGTGTCTAGACTCCGGTGATTTTTATGAAGGCTTCTGTTTCTTCTTTTCGTTATTTCTCACATCCTGTTGTTTTAATATTTTTACAGTTTTCTGATGATGCACTATTTGTATCCGTATGTTTTTCTTTTTCTTTTAATATCTGATGTTTTACAAATCTTATTCATTCTGGAGATTAGGTAGTCTATAATGTTGATGTTTACACATTTAAGGGGTGATCTACCATATCTATAGGTATAACTTTCAGACTACATTGAACAACATTTTGACAGGATCTCAAGTTGTTTTAATGTAAAACAGGTTTAACTATTCACACATCACCTTCTATACTGCATTGTATAACTTGTGTGATAGTCTTTTCTTTTTATTATACGGGTAAAATACATATATACTTTACGAGATATATCATTATAAGACAAATTCGTGTATAATGACTGAATGTTGGAAGTACATTAGGCTTACTCACAGAGTTACTATTGAACTTTTTTTAATCAGGTTTTCAGTTTAATGCTGAACTGAAAAGAAAGAGTAAATATTGTTATTAAAGTCAATAATAAAACAGATAAAGTTTTACTTGTAACGTTTAAAACTATTTAATATACTTACAATATTTAATTTTAATTGAAAATGTTGGTTTAGTTATGGTTCAGTGAGAGAAAGTTAAATGTTTGGATAAATACTTGTTTAGTGACTGAAGATAAACTGTGTCTATAATTTATGTATCCTTGTTCTTAATTTATAAGTAGGCTGTTTGAAGGTTTGGATTTATGTTTGTTATTTTTTATTACTTGCTTTGTTAAATATTATATTTCTTATTGTTAAGAAGTACAAACAACTTATTAATGAACGTTAACACGAGTTCAATATCAAATGTTCTTTCTTTTGTTAATATCAAACGTAGCTACCGTTACTTTATTGCAATAGCATTGTGACTGTAAAAAAAATAACAATCACATGTCATTTTTATTTTTCAGGTAAGACTGATACTAATGTTTCAATTAATCTCTAAAATGCGTTTCGTACACGAGTTTCTGCTTTCTTTAACTGAGAAGTTAGTGTTACAATCCTTTATTATAACATAGTAAAAACAAAAAATGACAACTTTGAATATCTTTGTCTGTTTGTTATTAAACACAAAATGTTATCTGTGTTCTGCCTACCATAGGTCTCGAAACGAGGGTTTTAGCGGTATTCATCCCCAGACATACCGATGTAACACTAGAGTGCTGCAATGTTTTGGAGCACTTCAGGTGCTAATTCATCATCGGCGATTCTCATGCAGATGTACATGGTGGCGCTCATATTTTTTTCCAAATAGTCATCCCTAATTTAACAATGAAAGTACAGGGGGAAGACATTTAGTCAAAAGCATATATCACCAAGTCCTAGAACACTCTTTTACTAAGAAACAATGGGGTTGGCAATCACATTAAAAATCCCACACAGCTCACCCTAAGTCAGCCACCGTAACTTCTGGTCATGCTAAACTTGTATAAGTATATACTATAAGTGTAAGTTCACCAAGAGAAAGCAAACCGTTTTAAAAGTGACTTTCACAAACATTACAGAACATTTAAATACAGAATTGTTTTCTTTCTTTATGATTTTGCTCCTCCATTACAGTCCAAAAGTATGATTGATGGATTAGAACATTAAAACCTAGAGTTCACTCTTTGTGGTGTAGGTGTAAGAACAGGACAGATAGGGTGTTGAAGCTTTGTATTTAACACTTATATTATTTTGGGTTGTATTTTAAGGTTTTCTTGTTATTATTGCTGTTCATGTGATATCTGATGGTTTTATACATGCGTGTTTAAATATATTCGTTGCTACAAATTACGTAATAAAGAGGGCTGAGTAAGTTATATTAAAACGATTTAAATGTGCAAACCAGCAATCCACTTGACAATCACAATTGATACAAGTGGAACAGAGAGTATCCGAACAGCACTTTTAATGTTATTTGTCATGTTACGTAGTGTAATACCACCGAAAATTAATCGCGTTTGTGAATATTATTTAAAGAAAATCATAAAGATATTTGTTGCACTTAAGGGCATTGTAAACTAAAGTAAATAATATTAATCAATTTGAGGTGTTAAGACCATCCAGAAAGAGACATGTAAAAAGTCGTATACTCCTCCTGTTGTAAGCATAGTATGAAGTATTGCCACAGGTAAAAATTCACGAACAAAATTCCTGTTAACATGTCCCAAGTGAAACGTTTCTCTAATCTGTAACCACTTTATCAATGACTTTTGTCTCTCAGCATTATTGCTGAAATGCTTTTGCCATTAAAAAGAATTATCATAAAAATTAAGTTTGGTTAGTATTTCAAGCTTGAAAAGCATAAAAACATATTTTCATTACACTTGATTTTAAAACAGTTCAGATCTGTGTTATATTCTTGCTATTTGAAAATAAGTTTTACAGCATGTATGTTTTCATACAGCTTTGGTCAGATATCAGAGTTTAATAGTATTCATCTTAATTAATTTCTTTGCACTTTTTGATATACATTGATGGGTGCAAACGAAAGTAATGTTTCTGAATCGTTAAAAGACTTATACAACAGATAATATTTTATGAGTTTTCACAGTTTGACTTGTTTCAGGATTATCATGTCGATATAAACATAATGAACAAATAACTCATTAGAGGAAAATCACAAAACTCATTTTTATACAAGCCACTTCTCGAGAATGAAATGGACATTAATGTTATTCATTACGAAGGAATACAAGTCAAATTTCTAGACATAGCTCTTACGAATTTCTGTGCAATCAGACTGCAGAAACAAACACTGGTATATAATAATCTTCCAACATTACGTGGATTATGGAAAGCTGCCGAGATGATGGGGTAAGGAGTGATGTAATTTGCATCACTTTACAAGAACGTTTTTTTTCAAAAACACTATGCTACAGGACTATTCTTACGAGGCACTTCAGTGGCGACTTGGACTTTAAGAACATTGTAAGAGTCGAAAATATGTTTAATACAATGTAATCAAGACTATTTCACAACTCACGAAGAGGTAAAATATTCGTTGTACGTTGTTCAGTTATGTTCATACACAGCTGATGTTGTGGTTTAAAAAGGCTTTAGTGAACCATTTAATGCAAACCTCTGAGTTATATTTTAATTTCTGTTATATTCTGTAAAGTTGTGTCCATGCAGATGTGTAAAGTGGAAGACTTGTAGTTAGCTCTTTGCACAGGCCAAATTTGTTGTAGATTAAATTTGTTTGACACCTGACATAACATCTGATTGAACACAAAATGGCAGTTCTGAATAGTAGCATCCAAATCAAATGTGCTACTTTGACAATGATGAAATACGGCTCAACCATTGAAAGGTGAGTTCCTTTCAACATATAGTAGATCAAAATACAAAACGTAGTTAGTAACAGATGGTGTTATTTTAATTAATTAACAGATTTTAATGAGTTTTATTTCAGCTTATTTCACACTCATTGTTACATTTCTCTGAATTATGTTTGAATGTGTGTTGCGTTTGAAAATAATGAATTATGGACGAAGGAATTCGAAGCACTACTGTTACCAGGGTTTTAAGATTCCCTCATCTGACGGTCAGTATCGAATATCTGACAACACTTAGACTCTTTAAACACTGGTGCAGTGTTCATACTTTGATATTTTTATAAATATTGAAAGATATATTCAGTCAACTTGTAATGTGAAAGCGTCGTTTCTTCTAGTTCTTCTTCTTGTTACGTATTTTTTAATGTTTTATGTTCTTTGTAGACTAAACGCAACAGAAAAACGCAGATAACAGCTTGTATAATTTATTACACTAAACTATTAACAAATATAACAGATATAACATAAATTATATAATAACAGTGACAGATATTAAGTTACAACATTCGAAATTAATTACAAAACAAAATAATATTAGTTTCAAACTTCAAAATTAATCACAATACAAAACGGTACTGGCCTGTATCTAATGTAATGATCTAAAATTAAAGTCTCCAATTCCAGTCTAGGGTGTGAATTTGGTCCCACGAAGAGATTCCGAAGGTTAAATGAAGAAGTTCAGAAACAGAGTTCACAGTTCAATAAATTCGCCGACTCTCAGCACAAGCAGTAATTCGGATGAATCGTAGAGATTGACGAAGTAAAATCACAGCTTCCGTAGATCTAACTTCAGTCACAAATCCAAGTTGAATAATCACAGCAAACACTTAATCTTTCTCAAATAACTGACTCTCTTCTTTCTCTTCGAATAAAAACTGATGTCTGAATCTATCTTCTTTTTTCGAATAAAAACTGATGGCTGAATCTATCTCCTTTTCTTCGAATAAAAACTGATGACTGAATCTATCTCGCGTCACCGTCTTTTATACCGGTAGGCCTACTTCTCGAACAATCTTGAAATTTCCATACAACTCCAGAGCAATCCGCGCGTGTCCGTTCTTTCACGAGACTACACGTCTAGACACGAAGTCACCAGCACTCATTTACAAACATATGATTGGTTTACTTAATTCAAGAAAATTCTAAATGTTACCCTAAATGAATAACAAAATATTAGTTTAAACTTCGAAACAATAATATCAATATGGAAAAATGAATAATAGAAATGAAAATTTAAACACAACACGACATGTTGTCGTTAACAAAATATTTACACATATACATAACATTCTGAAACCACAGAAATAAATCAAAAATACACTTTGGTCATGTAGAGCACCCAGCCAGAATCTCTGTCTATCTTGCAACTCTGGATTATCACTTTAATGTCAGGTTGGCAAAACGAACGTAAGTCGAAAATTTCATTATTATATTGATCGAGATAACGGAATGTATGCAAAGAAGAAATCCTCACGGTACGTAAATTGGTTTCACTTTTTAAAGTTGTATAACTTTGCTTATAAATAAAAAGGTCATGGAAAGCCCTTGAACTTTTTTCAGGTTTATACATGTGTTATGTAAATATTATGTAAATGTTATGTAAACGACAACCATGTCGAGAGTGTTATGTAAATGTCATGTAAATATAATGTAATGTCGTGTTTGAATTCCCACATTTATTATTTATAATTCTATATTTATATTATTGTTTTGAGGTTTAAATCGGTGAAATTTAAAATAACATTTTAGAATTAATCAAAATTCATTTAGAATTATTCATGTAGAAATTTTTAAAACTAGATAGATTGATCACTTGTATTGGCCTGATGCTTGTACTGTGGAATTCTTGGAATTTACGCGATATAGTATATAAACAGACGGCGATGCGAGGGAAATCATCCACTTTTACTCGGGTCAAGAAGTGAATCATCCATTTTTACTCGGATCAAGAAGTTTGTCTCGTTTGAGAAAGTTTAAACTGAATTTGTGAGTAGAGCTAGATCGACTAAAGCGGTGAAAAATTTTATTCCGTCAATCTTTACAATTCAGTCGGATTACGGATTATACCAAAAGTCAATACGAATTGGACTGTGAATTTTTGTTTGAAATTACCCATTCAAACCTCGAAAATTTCTCCGTGGGACTGAATTCAATGCCTAGATTAGAACTTTGGATTTCGGATTTGGACACTTATTCTGGATCATATTATTAAGCACAGGCCAGTTCCTTTTTTGTATTGTAAGTTGTTTTGATGGTTGAAATTGGATATCTGTTATTGCCATTAGATAATATATTTTGTGTCTATCACATAAGTAGATAATTATAATAAATTATACAAGCTACTATCTGTGTCTTTCTGTTGTGTTCAGTCCACAATAAAAAAACGTAACAACATGTTTGTACATTTTAATTGTAACTAGACTCCGAAACTTTTATGTGTGCTACTGTTAGACGGTTCGTAAAGATTCTATCATTTCCAACCAATAACCAATTATTCATTGCAGTCCTACCTGGATATCTTTTCTTGAAGAAATTTGAATCGACAGTTTCAGGCATTCCACAAAACATATAAAGGAATACTAAGATCCAAAACTTAAGAGTACAGTTTACTGAACGTACAGGAAAGCGAAGAGCTTTCGGCAATGAAAGTGAATATTGTGTTGAGTAAGGTGAAGATGTTTTATCAAATCTGACAAAAGATAAAGGTAAGTCATTATGCGTTCAATAATGTAAAACCAAAAGCGTGGTTCTGTAACGAAAAAAAATATTCCCAAGAGATCCTGTGAATAAAAAATAAACTTTTATTCGAATACAATAAGATCATTCCATATTTTTGAATACTTTCTTTGATGCATGAGTGAAAGAAAACTAAACAAATATACTAAAAAATGTATGCATATTGAACTCCCATTGGAAAACAAATATTTTATTTTTGAAAATGTTTATAAATAGTGTAAATATTTGTTTAAGTAATTCATGTAAAAATTCATTTCTTTAGTGGTTTGAGGAAAGGAATTAGAAGAACCTTGTTGATTTTGTTTTTCTTCTTTATTGCAGCTCAGAGTTGAACTCTCATGCCAAAGTAAGGAATGTTCTATATCATATCATATAATTTTATAGAATTGAGAATTCTTCAAGAAGTTATAGAAATACTTGTAGGACTGCTGATGTGTAGTAACTTTTATTTTTCTAATTTTTTAATGCTCTTTATGATAAAGTATGTGCAACATTTTCTATCAGTAGAATTCAAATCTGAAGACGTGCTTACAGAGGAACGGTTGAAAATAAATTCTTATTGATTCTTGTATAGTTTTATTTGGATTTACAGACTTATAAAACTTAAACTTTTTCCTTTTTTCAAGCATCAAAGATTTCATCAATGCTAAGAATGGTTTAGTTCTTTTTCAGTCCAACTTGACGTTTTCAGTGTAAATTGTGTTTGTAAAAATTTGATGTTCAATATAAGGAATTATTTACTCCTAATTTGCCAGCATGTCATTAGAGTACTGCACACTGTAAAAATATATTAAACTTATAATGTACAGAGACTAATTTACAAAAATGGGTATAATGTAGAAAAAACATATTTACTGAATAAATATTTTTATTTTACACACAGCATTCTTTCCTGAAACAGGGAGACGAGTAACAACTTTTCATCTCTCCAAGTGTCACCATTTTTTGTTATGTTTAATTTAGTGTATGTTATTTTTCATGTTTTTATGTTCATCTTAATTTGTTATTTTTTATGTTTTTATATTTGTAGAAATACATGAGTATTGTTAAATGTGTGATGTGCTCGTCCTACCTGTACTTTATATTTGTAGATTCTGTGGTGTAAGTGTCAACAATGTGTGATTTGTATGTATAATAAATTTTTGTTGAGAAAGAAAATTGTGTATGTCATTCTTTAATAAATATAAATTTGATACACATTGACATTCAATTAACTTCTAAATTTAAATTACAATTTCTGATTATTTGAAACCGTATCACATAACTGTCATGACACAATAAACCTGAGACTCGTCTGAGGTAAAGTATAATACGCCATGTAATAAAACGCATAATCAAAGTTCATTAATGCGTCAAAATTTGAATATTCCCATACACATGTTTAAATGATTTGCAAGAAACAGTTTACAAAGCCAGCATCGTTCTTGCAAAAGTATGTTAACGAAGTGTGTTCATTAGATTGCTCCCAGAGTAGTAGTATATTGTGTACACAATAAGCCAACAAAGGAAAAATAAATATTTCATTGATGAATTATACTACAAACAACTCTCGTCTCGTAACCTGAGGATCGTTGGTTCGAATCCATTCTCGTCCTAATCTATTCTAATGTATATGCTGTGTTGTTGATCAAAACTGATAGTCTCGTCTACCTTTCTGTAGGATAAGGCACATACAGTTCACTTTAAAGTGACCCAGCATTCATTCCATACAGACCATAACATAGTAGAACGGTTAAAGTTACACCTACTCACTGAAAACTGATGGAGTTGTGTTGCAACACCAGGCGTTTGGGTAGTTAGTTAACCTTTTGAGAACGAGTAACAGCTTAGGTAAGGAAAACATCAGGAAACTCTTCAACGAGTTGCTCTGTACTGGGATTAATAACAGTTGTTTCAACAACACGAACCTTTGGTACCACCTTACTACCAGCCAAATCATTTCCCAAAAGCATAGACACACCTTCAACAGGTAATGAAGATTTAATACCCACAGTCACTGGGCCCGAAACTAGGTCCGAATGCAACTCCAATCTATGAAGAGGAATAGAAACGACGCCACCTTCTACACCGGAAATGAGCACATTGGCCCCAACGGATGACTTTTTATAAAACGGAAGTACACTTTCCAAAATCAAACTCTGAAAAGCTCCAGTATCCCGCAGGATTTAATTAGTTGTAGATGTGAATCGCCAACAAAAGAAACAAAACCTTCAGTGATGAAAGGCTTAAATTTGTCCTCAACAAGATCTTCAGGTACATCAAGAATATAATGTCGGACTTAGAATCCGCAGTGGACTGGACAGGGTCAAAATCATTGGGAAACAATGATGTATCCCACAAGGATGAAATGAAACTATGAGGTGATGGCTTGTTTTTGATCTTATAGCACTCAGAAATCAGTTGGCCAGGTTTCTTACAATAAGCACATGTTTTGGATAAGAATAACACGTTTTTGGTAGATGATAAGCTTTGAGAATACGATGAAGTCTTTGTTTGAGAATCAGAAGTTTGCTCTTTTCTGTCTTTGTTGACATTTGCATAATGCTTGAATGAGTCATTGGGTTCCTTCGCTGTGTGATTTGTTTTGCTCTTGTACGAGAAATCTTTGTGAGTCAAAGCATACTCGTCTGCCAATACAGCAGCATCATGAATTTTGGAAGCTTTTTGTTCATCAATATAAGTTTTGAGCTCTACAGGAATACATCTTTTAAATTCTTCAACTAACATGAGTTGTATAATCACCTTTGATTTCTTTGGAATCACACCACCTGTCGAATAGAGTTTCTGTTTCACGAGCAAATTCGACATAAGTTTGGCTGTCAAACTTTTTGTAACCACGAAATTTTTGTCTATACGCCTCTGGCACTAATTCATAAGCATTCAAAATGCATTTTTTGACGTGCTCGTAATCATAACTTTGCTCGGCCGTGAGTTTGGAAAATACTTCCTGGGCTTTACCTTTGAGAACACTCTGAAGTAATACTGTCCAATATTCGGTAGGCCATTTTAGCCTAAGAGCCAATTTTTCAAATTGTTGAGAATATTTATCCACAGCCTTCTCATTGAATGGAGGCACTAAACGAATTAGTTTGAAAGCATCAAAATTATCCAACTGCATTTGGACAACCTTTTCTTCTGTCTGTGCCTTTCTCAGACTGATTTTCTTATCAGCTTTAATGCGTTCTATTTATATTTTCGCATCAAGGCGTTTGTTTTCTTGTTCTGCCTCAAGAACAAAGCGTCTGTTTTCCTGTTCTGCCTCAAGTTGTTTGGTTTCTTTTTCTGCCTCAAGACGTTTGGTTTCTTTTTCTAAACGAAATTTCATTTCCATTTCTATTCTTTTTAATTCAAAATCTGGGTCAAAATGAGAGGCAGGGAATTGTTGTACAACTTTTCGAGGTAAAACTTTTTGGTTGACCAAATGTTCAACAACAATTCTTTTGATATCTGTTTTCTTCATTGCTTGTTTTACTTCCAAACTGAAATGTTTTCCAACATCAAGCAATTCAGATTTTCTTAATTCACTGATCATTTCCAAAGAGGGATTCTGATTAAATTTGTCAATAAAATCTGCAAGTGGGAATGCCATTTTAAATACACAAGTTGTCTATCTGTATAGAATATAAATACAATATTGGAATAGGATTAAACTGTTTGTTCAATCCCTGACGAGCTCCCAATTTTCTGTTACGTTTTTTTGTTTTCTTACAGCTTTATGAACGCAACAGAAAGACACAGATAGCAGCTTGTATAATTTATTATAATGATCTACTTATGTGATAGACACAAAATAAATTATCCAATAGCAATAACAAATATCCAGTTTCAACCTTCAAAACCACTTATAATACAAAAACATACTAGCCTGTGCTTAATAATATGATCCAGAATGAGTGTCCAAATCCGAAATCCAAAGTTCCAATCTAGGCGGTGAATTTAGTCCCACGGAGAAATTTTCGAAGTTTGAATGGGTAATTTCAAATAAAAATTCACAGTCCAATTCGTATTGACTTTCGGTATAATCCGTAATCCAACTGAATTGTAAAGATTGACGGAATAAAAATTTCACCGCTTTAGTCGATCTAGCTCTATTCACAAATTCAATTTGAATATTCACACGATAAACGTTTAAACTTTCTCAAACGAGACAAACTTCTTGATCCGAGTAAAAATGGATGACTTACTTCCCTCGCATCGCCGTCTGTTTATATACTAATCGCTTAACTTCCCAGAATTCCACAGTACAGACACCAGGCCAATACAAATGATTAATCTATCTAGTTCAAGAAATTTTTAAATAAATAATTCTAAATGAATTCTAATTAATTCTAAATATTATTTTAAATGAATAACATATTTTTTTGGTTTAAACTTCGGAAAAATAATATAAATATGGAAATATAAATAATAGATATGGGAATGCAAACACGACATGACGTGGTTGTCGTTTACATAACATTCTCGACATGGTTGTCGTTTACATAACATTTACATAACACTCTCGGCATGGTTGTCGTTCACACAACATTTACATAACACTCTCGGCATGGTTGTCGTTTACATAACATTTACATGGTTTTTACATAACAACCTCAGAGTTGCATCTCACTCATGTGTCTCATAGAATCAAAGGCTGAAGTTCAGCCTAGAGATGTGATTGCACTACCTATTTATGAGACAAGCCATTCCAAACATTTATCTCCATAAAGTATTTCGAGAGATGTTCCACATCCTCATTAGACAAGTTCTCCATTGTTTTTGTATGGTGTTCTGGAGTAGCTAGTTTTGAGTCGTCCCTCTCTGGGACAGCGGTAATTCTTTATATTTACAACGTTAGAATCAGGGGTTTGGTTCCTCTCGGTGAACACAGCAGATAGCCTGATGTGGCTTTGCTATAAGAAAACACATACACTGTTTTGAGTCGCATATATATTTTCGATGCAAAGTTTGTTACACACATAAACGTAGGAGGAGAGGGGTTATGGAGAAAATTACCCCAAAATTCTCGCCCCAACAGTTTTTCGAGCAAAAATCACTCATAATATTCTGCAAAAGCTCCGTACATATCTATGCTTAAATATTTGCAAATTTATAATGCCTTTTCAAAACAATATATTACCCACACATGACATTTTCAGTTGCACCTTTTTAACCTATTAGTGCAATAGATTCCGCGTGAAAGTTACCGTCATCAATTTTTCCAAACAACTATAAATCTTATGTATATAGTTTAAAAGTTTATTTGATATTTTCAGTAAAAATTTATTTTCGCCCTCAGTCACAATCAAGCCCCCACATCAGTAGTCACACATCACTTCAGACCTACTTTATTTCACATTACTGTTAACCTATATTCGCATTCCTCTAGGTATGTGTTGTTTTTCGTCATTTCTTGATCAGTCAAACTAAAGATAAACAATATATTTTTGAAACGATAGAAATAAACTTGTATTAAATATAAACAAAACAATTATTCCTAATCTATAATGCAAATAAGCTTGCATTTTATAAAAATTTAGTATTCTCGAGATAAATATTGGCTCCTTATTTTCAAAACGATTTGTGATTTATTATTTTATCATTCATCTGATACTCGATATGTTTCAACCGTTACTGACTGATGATTCATCTGGTACTCTGTATGTTTCAGCTGTTAGAAAGTGATGATTCATTCGTTACCCTGAGTGGTGATTCATGCATTATTCTATATATTTTAGCTGTTACTAAGTGATGATTCATCCGTTACTCTGTATGTTTCAAATGATAATGATTGATGATTTATCAGTTACACTGTATATTTCAGCTGTTACTAAGTGATGATTCATCCGTTACCCTATATGTTTCAGTTGTCCCTGAGTGATGATTCATCAGTTACTCTATACATGTTTAAGCTGTTACCGGCATGGTTTGGTGGTTAAGGTACTCTAAATCGTAATCTAAAGGTCGCGGGTTTGAATCGCCGTCGCACCAAACGTGTTCGCATTTTCAGCCGTAGGGGCGTTATAAAGCTTCGGTCAATCCAACATAAAATTCCACGCAAAAGAGTAACCCAAGAATCGGCGGTGGGTGGTGATGACTAGCTGCCTCCTCTCTAGTCTCACACTGCTAAGTTAGGTATGGAAACGTAGATAGCCGTTGTGTAGCTTTGAGCAAAATTCAAACCAATAATCTATTACTGGTTTATAAGTAACCTGTTACTGGGATGTTATTCATTTAAATATATTGTTGATTCTTGTTATAAAGTATTAATTCATAAGCTATAGTCTATATTTTATGAGTTACTGGATTATTACCCACTTGCAACTTCCAATGATATATTAGTTACTGGATTAAGACTCATCTACAACTAAGACTTATCACGACCTGGTGATTAGAGCACTCACCAATGGACTTCGATTTCATGAGGACTGAGCTATCTTGTGTTTAAGATATTTCAATTGAGTTCTCCTCATATTGTAGCTTTTTGACAAACTCAGAAGAGCTAATCAGCCTCTTTGGTTAGTTTTGAATGAAAAGGGGAGCCATTTGTCCTTATGATTGATCGTTTACTCATGAATTTTATTTTATTTTGATGTTCATTATTTTTATTATCCATAAGGAATACAGAATGATTCCTTACCCATTGACCCCACCCTCCATGGACACTACCGAATTAAAACATTGGCATCAGACTTACTGCCCATAATACCCGTTGAGAACGTTCAACACCAGTACTCAGTTTACCTCTGCCCAGCAGGATCACATGACTGACTTTATCGGAAAGTATCACAAGTTCACCCAGTGTTATGTATAAAGCGTTCAGAATGCCATGTTATTGTTTGTATTGTTGTTTCAAAGTTTAAACCAATAAAATATGTTGTTATTCATTTAAAATAACGTTTAGAAATTTCTAGAATTCGGTAGATCAAATATATGACTATAAATGAAATTTTTGGCGGCCTGGTGTCTAGACGTAGAGTCTCGTGCAAAAACAGACATGCGCAGATTACTCTGTGGAAGTTCCGGCGAATGTTCGAGAAAAGTAGGCCTACTAGTATAAAAAGACGGTGATGCGAGGAGAACCGGAAGAAGAGTCAGTCATTAGTTTATATTTAATTCAAGCAATAGTGTCTTTGTTTGAGAAGTTTTCGACGTTCGCTGTGTGATTATTCAACTTGAATTTGTGACTAGAGCTAGATCTACAGAAACTGTGATTTTGTTTCGTCAATCTTTGCGTTTCATTTGAATTATTTGTTGTGCTGAGGGTCGGAACGTAGGGACTGTTTAAGAAAAACCGAGGCAAATTGGAAAACAACAAATTTGAGAAATTCGTCGAAAACATCGTAAAAGGAACTTCAATCAAATTTATCGAGCTGTGAATTGTTTCTGGACTTTCATTTTAGATCATTATATTAGATACAGGCCAGTACCATTTTGTGTTGTAATTAACTTTGAAAGTTGAAACCAGAACTATTTTGTATTGTAATTAATTTTGAATGTTGAAACTGAATATCTGTCATTGTTAATATATAACTTACGTTATATCTGTTACATATATAATAATTTGCTGTAATAAATTATACAAGCTGTTATCTGTGTCTTTCTGTTGCGTTCAGTCTATATAAAACAAAAAAAAATCGTAACACATAGCTACAGGACTTGACCGACAAAGTGGTGTGTTTCAGTGCCTCCGACGCCTCTCAACCAATAGAATCCTCTTCTTCCCTTCAAAGTCCTACAAGGTTCCCTCATCATGTAAAAGAATCCACGTCGAGAGGTAACCATTTGGACTTGTTTTAAAAACAAGAGTACCAATACACACACAATATATTATAATGGTTTTTTCTTAAACCTGAATAACCACCAACTTCTATATTTATTTATAACTTTACAACATGTCTGAATTATTAGGAAGAATTACATTATGTTTATATTCCAAATTCACCAAGTAGTAAGTGGATGTAGATTATGTTGTTCCATATGAAATATTTGAAGTAAGTGGTTGTATAGCCTGTTCTTTCTTATGAAATGTTTCCGGTAAATGGAATGTAGATGATGTTTCGGCAAATGGAATATCTGTGGTAAATGGATGTAGATCCTGATACTATATGATGTTATAGCTTGTGCTCTGTAACAAACGTTCATTGTCAAGTCAAAATAAATTATAGATCTTTACATTTTGTTCTGTTTTGTGACTCGGTGACACAGCGGTATCTCTGCGGACTCACAACGTCACAAACCTTTGGTCTTCACTTCAAACCAATAAACTCTTTAATAAAATAATTTGAAATATAACATTCATTTATAGGTAGGCGTCAGTTTGTTACTAACTTAATATTACAACATTTAGAGGTAGGTGTCAGTTCATTACTAATTTAACATTACAACATTTAGAGGTAGGCGTCAGTTCATTACTAACTTAACATTACAACATTTATAGGTAGGTGTCAGTTCATTACTAACTTAACATTACAACATTTATAGGTAGGTGTCAGTTCATTACTAATTTAACATTACAACATTTAGAGGTTGGCGGTCAGTTCATTACTAACATAACATTAGAACATGTATAGGTAGGCGTCAGTTCATTACTAACTTAATATTACAACATTTAGAGGTAGGCGTCAGTTCATTACTAACTTAATATTACAACATTTAGAGGTAGGTGTCAGTTCATTACTAACTTAACATTACAACATTTAGAGGTAGGCGTCAGTTCATTACTAACTTAACATTACAACATTTAGAGGTAGGCGTCAGTTCATTACTAACTTAACATTACAACATTTAGAGGTAGGCGTCAGTTCATTACTAACTTAACATTTTACAACATTTAGAGGTAGGTTTCATGACAACATGTAGTTTTGAAAACAAAAGACGAGTAATCCAAAAAAATTCTAGATGAATAAAGATATATTTTATTTGTTATCAATGTTATTCTCTTTCATCAGTTTATATTTTTCTTCTAAAACATAAAACTAAAAATTATTCGTTGTGATAAAGGAAATAATAAATTGAACAAAGTAAGAGTTTGTTTTGTTACCAATTTGTAAACAATTTCTACGTGATAGAAAAAAAAATGAATATTAATTTCGAAGTCTGCGTATCTTATGGAAAATCTATTTGTAAAAGAAAAATAACTTGTATGGAATTTAAGTTATTAGGTCAAAGTAATATTACAAAAGATCTTAGGAACAGTATTCAAAACTCCTTATCCAATGATATTATTGGGTCACATTATCACGTGACACTAACAGGTGAATTTTGATAGGTAATTAACCAATTCTCCAAGTTCTTTTATGGGTGTGAAGTAAGATTAATTACAGTAAAAGCTCTCTTTCATAATACAGCTTTTTTGTTAGATACTATGTCATCTGACAACCTTTTTTTATTTCAACAAATGAAAGCAGCGGTTGTCAATCTAATAAAGTTCACAATTGATGCTTTACTACATCTACAGTCAGAAACCATAATTAGATGTGATGTTATCATAATTTTAATCTAAAATATCATTAATCGACTGGCACATACTGTTTGGGTAAAAACTAGATGACGTTATATTCCAGAAAATGTTTGATAGGAAACTTGCATTAATCAAATTAAATCATGGTTTCAGATCATTTAAGAAAGACTATACTTAAGTTTACAGGTTTCTCCATTTTTGGCAATTCCAGCCGCAACATGAAATATTTTCATTGATCTATTTTCGTGCTTTCCATTTTAATAGTTATTTGAAACAGTATGGAGGAACGAAATCACTGGCTTTACTTTACGTAACATTTCTAGGTTTTCTGCATTTTAACAGTTTTATTGTGATATAGGAAAACAATATCACACTTTATTGTCGATTTTAATAAGATTCATCAAAACTGTTAAAAGTATAGCAGTTATATTCAGTAGCTTCTGATCTTGTCAACCAATGGGGATCAGAATTTGATAATTAATTGAGTGACTAATATAGGCAATTAAGAATAAGATTTATATTTGTTATCAGACATATGTTGACGATTTCCCATAAAATTTAGGTCGTTTCTAAACAAGATATCAAACAAATAATGTTGAATAATCATAATGAAAAAGTGAATAAAAAACAATAAACATTACAACATAAATTGGAACTTCACATGAAACATTAGTGTTATTTCTATTAATTTCTTAACCGTTGCATTTTCTGTATAGTTCCTCAGAAATTTTCAACAAATAGAAGTGTTTATCATAAAGAGTACAACCACACTAGACGTACATGATATGTAAGATTTACACCTCACACGAGACATTAGTGTTAGATCTATTACATTGTAAACCGTTACATATTCCAAATAGTTCTTTAAAGATTTTGAACAAGTAGAAGTGTTCATCATAATATTATTACAACCACACTCTAAGCAAGTTTCTATATATACAGTCTTATACACGGCAAACATAGTTTGCGGAATGCTATTTAATACAACATACATTATACATATTATAAATTAAATACATTACAGACATTTTAATCAATAAAGTTACTGAAAGTAACCTATAAAATGAAACATACATTAGAAGAACACACCTATGCTCATAAACATGATAGTAAAGAATGCAAAACACTTTTATTGATTTGAGATCTATTTATACATTCTTCAAGAGCTGTTAATTAAAAAAATAAAGTGGGTAAAGGAACTTATTTAATGAGATCACGAGTTGTTAAGCATACATGAGGTGCCAACTGAGAAAACATTGTTACGATACAAGTACGTGTCTGTAGAAAATAGCGTTCGGTAAGTTTATTTACATTCAGTTGTATGTGAGTTTTCACGATGACAAAGCCACATCGAGTTATCTGCTGAGTCCACCACTGGATCAGTTGTCTTTATTGTGAAACATAAAACATTAAGTAAATAAGAAATAATTATTGGACGAACCATAGAGCTTGTTTTGTCTGCAAGACTAACTAACGCGTGTCTTAATTCACGTTTCTTATATAGTAGTACAATATCTCTGAACTTTTTGTACTAGGATAAAATGTATCTGAATATTCTTCACTGGTACAAAATTCAACTGTTTCTGAACTGCGGTATCTATACGTACTATAACAGCTTATAATATGACTGGACTTCAATTTCCATACTGGGATAAAATCTATCAGAGATTTAATCTATGATACAGTCTCTCTGAACCTTTTTCTAAACTGTAACACAAAACGCTATAATTCTAAGATAGTTCCTCTTCTTGAAGGGCAAGCAAAGAGCAACAATATTTAATTGAAACATTAAAACATTGTTGTTCTAGGATCATAATTGTGTTATACACGTGTCTTATGATACTTCACTGTATTCTGTATCACAAATCTCAATATTAACCAATATTATACGATACTTCAAAAATATTTAGCGAGGCCTCACTCCTACTTGTTTTATAAAAATCTCTGATAAATATTTATTCGTAAAAGCTCACTTTTTCGATCCTTACATCTTACATCCATCACCATTCACAATTTAATATTAATAATGTGAATAAATGTATGTAACTTTATACCATAAATTCATCATTCACATGTTCATAGATATAGCGATATATAGTAAACACACTCAATGATAGAACATTATCACATAATATTCATTAGCTATATAATACTTATCGTGATAAAACTCCAAATTCAGAAAAGAGTGATTAATATGGTACACGTTATAATATTTAACTTAATTAATACAACAAATTTCAGTCCATCCGTGACAATCAAGACACGTCTCATTCGTCTTCATTTCACGATTAGTCCTGTGGCCTGGCATGGCCGAGCGCGTTAAGGCGTGCACTCGTAATCCGAGGGTCACGGGTTCGCGCCCAAGTCGCGCTAAACATGCTCGCCCTCCCAGCCGTGGGGGTGTATAATGTGACGGTCAATCCCACTATTCGTTGGTAAAAGAGTAGCCCAAGCGGTGGGTGGTGATGACTAGCTGCCTTCCCTCTAGTCTTACACTGCTAAATTAGGGACGGCTAGCACAGATAGCCCTCGAGTAGCTTTGTGCGAATTTCCAAAAAAACAAACAAATGATTAGTCCTCTTCTGGTGGTCCATTTGAACTCATAACAGAAATGTCTTCTTGGAAGAGAATGTTGAAACAACTCTCTCACATAACTGTTTTACAGGCACTTCGATGTATCACTTAACACATCATCGCTCAAGTTGTTTTCTTCTGGAATAACACTATCGTAATGTGGGTTTTATTTTATTTGTCATTCATTAACTGTTTTGCGGTCATATTTCATAAATTTTGTTATCGTCTGTGGGAAATTAATATTGTTCTTGTACGGCTGTTTTCGAACATTTCATTTTTGGTTTCTCAAACGTATGTGTATGACTCTATTAATTTTGATCTGTATATTTAACTTATAATTAGGTAACTTCGCCAATTATTTACGAATTCAATATTAATGTTCAGCTATTATAAATCACTCTATCAAAATCAGATGAGATGTCATCACATAATTCAACCACTTCAGTGGCCTGTAAGTAAGACAACCTTTTATTGTTGCCCGCCTGATTTGGTTTTATTTTGAATAAGCGTATCTAACTTACAATATGTCATTAAAGCCAATTTTTTCACGTACTGTGTATAACACCGTACTTACAAATATAACTACCGATCACAATGTTATCATTACTGAATCACTCAACTTCCACTTAAACTGTAGCTCTCCTGTGATGTACATGTTAAAATTCCTTGATACTTTACCCAGCTCTCGAACAGGGCAAGTTTCGGATGTCATCCTTTAAGATTGATAGTCGTTTAAAATTTAAATCTAGTTTTATATTTTGAATTAACTATAACTCTTTTATAGGCAATAGCTTTTGCTAGTAGCATACTCTTATATTCTTCGGTGAGTTGTTCTTCGCTGGTCTGTGATGCATTGTTTCATCTTGTGATGTTAGTTTGAGTTTTCTGCGTGGAGGTAGTTTGTTTTTCAGTTTGAACTGTCGGGTCGATGGTTATCTTGGTAATGGTTAGAGTCTGGCTGGTTGTTAAATTCTGTGAAACTGGGATTGAAGTCAGGCATGATCTGTCCTTTTTCCTTCTTGGGTTGCTGACACTTGGCGTTGTGCTAGCAGAGGAGTTGACGTCTTCTGGGTCGAGTTAACTGTATCTGTTTCGTGTTCTTCTGGTTAGCTGGACTCGGCGGTATTTTTGTAGTTGTTGAAAGTTGTCCGTTGGTTTTGTTCTGATGTCTGGAAGCTTGTTTGACCAAGTGTTGAAAGGTTCGTCGATGTGGGCGTTCGGCTCTAAAGTGGAATATGTGTAATAACAGCGTCACGTAAAATACAGTCAGCACTGTACTTCGACTTTGTACATTTCATAAAGTACGACGTAGCAGGTCAGAGTTTTTAGAAAAATTCAGTGAACAGCATACACGTTGGCTGGATTTGAGATTCATGGCTTGTTTATTCTTCTTGTTATATGATGGGTTAACTCCCCTGAGGAATACTGAGCAAGCCTGGACTTTTAGGAGGGGAGCAACTTACATTAAATTTGGTGTTCCATGGTTGGCAAAGATAAATTTGGTCTGCAGTAGTGGCTGGTTGGATGAGAATTTCGCCCAGCGAAAATCGGGTCGGACGGTTCAATGGATGTCCCTGGCTTGACTCGGGAGATCAACG
>VWRL01001424.1:0-35334 GCA_011833715.1 Carcinoscorpius rotundicauda
TATATATTTATAATGGTACGTAAGCATATTAGTTTTGTTGTTTATTTATTTTTTTACTTTGATTTCTTAATGACTGAAAGGAAATGTTGTGTAATTACTTGTAATTTTTAAGGTTGTTTCTTGTTTTCTGTTCAGCTGTAAATAATGTAATGTTTTTTTTTCATACTTGTATTTTCAAGAATGAAATTAATGTGGCTTGGAATTTTTTTATGAATTCACCAAAATAACCATAAGAAAATCTTTATATTTTGCGTGCCAGAGAAATTATTTAATAATGGCAAAACCTCAGTATTTAAGTTCAGATGCAAGTAACACAACTATATGCTTGTTTTGTAAGATCTTCAGTGGTACTTTTCAGTTTTGGTCATTTCAGCCATGGGGGCATTGTAATATGACAGTCAATCCCCACTATTCATTGGTAAAAGAGTAGGTGTGGCTGTGAATGGTGATGACTAACTGCCTTCCCTCTAGTCTTACGCTGCTAAATTAAGGACTTCAAGTGCAGATAGCCTTTGTGTAACTTTTTGCAAACTTCAAAACAAACCAAATAACTTTTCAGTTTTTTTTTATAAACACACCCATCATCTTTGAGTGGTCAAATACTAGGCACAGGAATTAGCGTATGTTGATTATGTATTTGTTCTTTTACCTTTGGGCTGGGCATTTATAAATTTGGATTAGAAAACCTTGATTTAAACACCAAAAATTACAAGCCAGAGTAAAAAAAATCAAAAGAGAATGAACACTGAAGCAGGGATAAAATTACTATATTCATATCACACTGATATCTGAAACATTTTGGTATTGTTTCATTAGTTGTATACTAGGCCTAGTGGTCAGTGTGCTGATCTCTGAATCTGGGGGTTTATGGTTCTAATCCTGTTGCAGCAAAATGCCCTTCAACCTTGGGATTATGTGAATGTTGTAAAAGTGATTGTCAAATCCTGTTATTTGATTAGAATAACCAAAGAATTTGCAGTAGTAGTTGTCGTTTCATAGTCTTATCAGTTTAAAGGTAGGGTTGGCTAGTGTAGATGTTCTTCTGAAACAACCGACTAACTATGAACCTTTTCTAGATTTATAGAAGAATAGCCACCTTCCTTACTGACTTGGGTAAGTTTTACTTGTGTCTAATTTTGGCAATTCCAAATGAACACAGGTTATTTTGTATGTTTTGTTGATCATTTTGAATAACAAAATTTAACCAGAATCTGACAACAAAAGTCCTTATCCATATTTATTTTAGTGCCAGATAAATACTGTTACAGTCATACAAAGTTTATCAGAATAATTTATACATCTTGAAAAAAACATATACATTTTATTGGTGAATAAATCCAAATTATGCAGACTTTTCAAATAGAACTTATTTCTTTAAAAAAATTAATTTATACCACATTATGCATGTTATCTAAATTTTTAACTAACTTTTCTGTTTGTACAGAATGTAATAAAATAGCATTAGAAAGTAATTATGTATAAGTATATTGAACATCAGCACACTTTACCAGTCTTAGTTTTATTATTGATCAAGTCTGATTGTTTTGTTAAATAAACTAATGTGTGAAACACGGTAAAGTATATTTAGTTGTAATACCATATAGTTTTGTGATCAAAGCAGTGAAAACTGTTCATATTGCTAACATATATATGCAGAAATATATGAAAATTTGTAGAGTATTTATATAAATATATTTATGATAATTTTAAGGTTAGATGATTATTTGTAACTTTTAATTTGGTATTATGTATTTGATTTTGTGACAGTTCATTTACAGTGTACGGGGATACTGAGAAGGAAAACTTGTAAATATACATTTTAGAGGCTCTAAAGGCAATGCAAGCACAATATGCAAACAGTGCCATGGATATAGTATTTTAAATCTTTACATAAACATTAACATGTCAATATGTAACTCAGATTGTCTTCCTCAATTTTACCATCCTTTCTTGATTAGAAATACTTTTTCAGTGTATTTGATATTTAGCATACAACAGACTTGTACATTTTACTAACAACTTGCAACATCTTGTGTAGATATGCATAATAAATTCAGAAATATAGTGAACATTCCATCTTTAATATGGCATTCATCCAATAAACTGACCTCATGCAGTTTATGTTAAGAATATATGTGTGTTTTAACATAATTTTTTATAACTTCAAGACTTGCGTATGAAGGCTACTAATAAAATAAATTTTAAAATATGTAATTTTATTTTGAGATAAAATCATGTTACAATAAATAATAAAACATCTCTTGTTAATGCAGCCAGTTTATGTAGAGATATTACATAAATTGGCTTCAGTACTGCATGTTATATATTTTAAAATTGTCAAAGATTACTAAAAATGTGTATATAAAAACTACCATAAAAAGATATTTCAACTGTAAAACTAGAATGTAAAGCTCTTTTTTTTCTGTTACAATATGCAATGAAGTTAATCGTTTTGATTTAAAATGAACTTGTGATTCCTAATGATTTGGCATGAGAAGTAGTTAGTGTTTGCTAATTCATGGAAACTAGTGTATCTAGACCACAACTGTCTTGATCAACAGTCATTGGTATCCTACTTTTGACAACAACAACAACAAAAAGGTGGAGACTAAGATAAGGCTTAACATTTGTGTAGATCATGGACAAATTAAGAAAAATAAGGAAAATTCGTTTTCAATTCCTATGATTTTTATTTTATTATGACTTCCTCAATACAAAAATATTTGACCATAGTATTTCTGATTGTTCAAAACTACGTTGCAGAAATATCTTTGACAGCAGCAGAGTAACCTAAAAGCTGGACCTGAGCTAGACGTAGAATGATATTTATAACTATGGAAAATAATGAATTTTGTCAATAAGAAATAATTCACTTTCAGACAGAAAGATATTTATACTCTAAAGATTTGATTTGAAGAATATAACTTAATGTTTCACCTAAGAGTTCTAAAAACCTCTGACATGAAATGTGTTAAATGATGAGTTTAATATTATTATCAATTGGTTGTCATTGGTGTTTAGGCACAGTTTATCAAACATTTCTTATTTCATTTATGTCAACCTTTTTCTGTATGTTCATATTCTTTTTGTAAAATAGTTAATACTGTTCTGAAATATTGTGTATAGAAATACATTGCACTCAAACCAATCATGAAAATAGTTTGACATTGAAGATGTACTTGTTGAAGTTTGTCAACTATTATTCGTCAATTTTTTACATAGCATTTTTTAAAAGAAGGTGAGTAATTTGTTAACTTCTGTTAAAATATGAAATGAAATAGTTTACAAAGTAAAAAAAAGAAACAGTAAAAAGGTACTGAAAATAAATAGAACTAAAAGACAGCTAATAATACATATTTATAAAAACTAATCTTTTAAGTTTTGTAGACTAATTATTACTGTTCATGGAAGTGTTTAAAAATCACATGTAACATGAATTTTGAAACATTTTAATATCTGTACGTGTAGGTTGAAGGAGATGTTTAAGTTATTGAAGCAATGTGCTAAACTGTTGCATTTACCTTTATGTGTTCATTTTTTCTACTTTTGTTGGTTTTTAGTTTTTAATACAAAGATATTATTGCAATTCATATGTAAGAAAAATGTCTTAAGCAATAAAGACAAACTTGTAACACCATAAAAAAGGGTATTCCCTTTCAAATTCAGATTATAGGTAACTAATCAAATATTAAGCACATTATTTTTTGTTCATTTATAAATAAACTTAGCATTACGAGGGCTCTTTATTTATAAATATTGCAGACAAAATTAATGTTTCAGCTGAATAATATAATTTATTGATGTAGAAGTGTAAATATCACAAGCTAAAATGTTTTTACATTGATTGTGTTTACAGTGAATTAAACGGTCATGGAAATTAGAATTCTTTATTTTTTAAAAATATCCTCAACTTGTACTACTTACCCCAATGACACAGCAGTATGTCTGCAAACTTACATTGGTAGAAACTAGGTTTTGATACTGGTGGTAGGCAGAGTACAGATAACCCATTGTGCTTAATTACCCACAAACTTGTGGTTTTACCTTTGAGATTTTAGGAGACTTAAACACGAAAAAGGACAATGGAGAAAGTGTCAATAGTTTATGAATACAGAATTGACTTTTTTAGATTTTATTTTTATCTTTATGTTACATGTGAAGAAAGTTGTTCATGTTAAAATTTATCTTTTGGTGCAACAGGTTTGTTGGATATCCAGGACATCACAATTCATTGTTTGGATATCGACAAGAGGAAGTATGTAAAACATTGTCAGTTTTTTTTGTTATATAAAAGTTCAGCTGTTAAACTGTTATTTTAATTATTATTTTTTTTGTACACAGTTTTTTCATAGTACTGTATAATAATTCCAAAACATGCTTAACATCTGTTGACATTGTAGCTATTTCTCAATATCCAGTGTCATTAGCTGCTCGGTCCAGTGGTTCTTTGAAGACATTGTGTCGGCTGGTATGTGGAATACTTCTATTACTCTCCTGTCTTGTTGTTTACATGATCTGGCCAATTCCTTTTCTGATGGTGTCCCAGTACTTCCTGTGTATTTTTTTTTACCAGAAATGAGTATTTTCCTCAGGCATATACTTTTTTTATTTTCATGGTATCCCATTCTGGGGTGAGTGCTTTTTCTTTTCGCCTTCATACTAGCAACTACTTTTACTATAATTACTACCACCATTATGCAACAGGTTCTGTCAAAATGAGGTGCCCTGTAAGATCATTTAGGCACCTACCAGATGATATTATCTTATTATAGATTGCCACTCATGGAGATTCATGAATACAGCTAAAAAGGATCTTGCTGATCTTCAAGCTGAATAAATTGTGAATGGTTTGCTGTGAAAAAAATGTTGGGAACTTGATTCACCTATTGCACAGATTCCAGAGCTCTGTTTTTCAGGACTCCCCAGTGCATTTTAGCACCCCAGGCTGTATTAGTGCAGCTTGAGAATCTGTGGCAGACAAAAGGTTTTTCCACCAATGTTTATGAGCATGTTCAACTACTCTTGGAGAAGAGGGCAAAGTCAGGGGTCCTCCTTCTAGGGTTTTTCAATGTTTTTTTACATTTTTTAGAAAGAGTGGCTCCAGCCTTCCTAGGAACCTACTCATAAATTTGGTTCATATTTTGCACATAGCTATCTAGTTGGGGAGTGCAAAACCCTTCTCTTTGATCAGTGCTAGTTTTGGTTATCGTTCATGGAGGTTGGTTCACTATATCATAATTTTGAAACCAAAGCAATTCCATTGTAAGTCCTTGGTTGAGTGCAGGTTCCACATAAGTCCAGGGTTAAGTAGAATACTTTGTTTTGTTTGGTTTGTTTTGGAATTTCGCACAAAGCTACTCGAGGGCTATCTGTGCTAAGTAGAATACACCTTATCCACTTGGTTAGAGACTGAGAACAAATGTTCGTAATTCCATACCAGATGAGTTCTTTTCATTTGTTGAGTATGACATATGGGATCTCATTATTCCTAGCCTCGGGTGTTACCTGTTGGACTCGTTAAGTGTTGCTTACTTTCTTGTCGTTATTTTGATGGTGCCAAATGCAACATTCTGTGGTTACAGGTTGGTATCTGAAGTATATATATATATATATATATACAAGGATATATTATATATATATACAATGTTTGATATATACAATTAGGGACAGCTAGTGCAGATAGTCCTTGTGTAGCTTTGCACAAAATTAAAAAAAAAACACTAGAAAACACACAAACAAACAAAAAACTACAACTAATAATAATATTTTAAAAAATGTTCATGAGTAGCTGCTTCATTACTGCTTCAGGGGTTACACCAGCAACAAGGATTTAGTTCTTTTTTTCAAAAGTCTTCGGAGAAAGGGTTAATAATGCTATTTTTTTCCCAGCCAACAGGAAGTGTACTTTGAATAAAAATCAAGATTTCATCTATAAGATGGGACTTGTGCAATGTATGGCCAACAATATACATCACATGCAAGAAAGAAAACTATATTGAAACAAGCATAGGTACTAAAACAAATGTATAATGGTAAATCTGTTAGAAATCACAATCTGAAGCTCTTAAAATGTAGACAATAATGTTGTGATACACAACTTCTTTGTGACGTACAAACACTTCCATTAACTGAGTGAGGACTGATATTGGTGAATAATAACAATCATTTGGCAGTCACGTGTGAACCACTCAGTTGACAAATTAGACAGTAAAGTTATTGAAATATGTTCCAGTTATCCTAATAGGTTGATTCTATTTTGGTAGGAATATGGTACAGAATTCTTAATTCTGTTGGAAAAATTTCTGTCATCACAAATGTAAGTACAGAGAATTATGTACTAAGCAGTGTTTTTACTTGTTCTTTACACTAACTGTTAGTAATGTCACATACAGTGATAAAGGAACACTTGATACACATCTATGATATTGGAGTGAGACACCATAAGAATCATTATAAATGAAATAAACTCTTTACATTTCCTTTCAAATTTTATCTAAATTATAAAATTATTTTAAGAAACGTTTGATTTTTAAGGTGACTATTAAATTAATGTTATAAGTATAGGTCAATTCCAAAACTGTTACTTAATATGATTTCTTTTAGAATTTCTGTGTACTTTTGTTTTTTTCTGCAGTGATTTTCTGAAGCACCTTTAGTGGGTTTATAAAATACATTGATGTGATTTCATTTTGCAAGTCAGTTTACAGGTTTACACCTACTGACCATTGGTTATTAATTAAAGACCAAATTTTGTGTGTTAAAGAATTGTCATGATGTTGATCCATCACAATTTTGATGTAATATAAAGACTTAATTGTTACTATCATGAAGAGACAGAAGTTTATAATGTAATACATATTTATGTCAATAGAAACAATAAATTGTTTTTAACCTTTCTGATCACTTTAAGTACAGTGTCACCATATTATTACTTTATTTTGGAATTATATAGTATAATAATTCAAATTGATGTACATTTAATATAAAAAGTAATAATGTCATAAGAAATTTAAGATGAAAATGCTATTATTTTCTGTTTTATCAAGCATGGTTAGTGATGCAATAGACATTTAACACAGTGAATTTTATTATAATCCACAATGTCAAACCTAGTTAACTGTGTACTGTGACGTTTACATATGTGAATATTTTTTTCTACATTGTCAAATATACTTAATGGTGTGAAACTTAATAGGGTTTGCTCTTATACAATCAAACTAAATAATATTACAGTATATTATTTAAGGTGAAAGAAAGTGTGTTATTTTCTGAACTGTTAATTCTATATTCTTACTTTTCAGGCACTAATTATTGCCTTCTCGTCAAGTTTCATTGATGAGACATTTTACAAACTTTTCATTTCACCAGATGGTTCACTGAATGGATTTCTGAACTTTACTCTATCAGATTTCGACATCAGTGACTTTTCTGGTGATATGAATATTCTCACAGAAACTGATGCCAGTGTGGAATACTGCAAGTAAGTGTTAATTTTTATTTTATTGTTTCAAATTAACAGAGCATAAAAAACAATGCATGTGTGATTAAGAACCAATGTGGTATCTCTTTAACCATACTGACGTGAGACGTCAAAGAAAACGAGTTACAACCGTTTAACATAGATTCAAACTTTAACCTTACTGATATCGGACACGAAAGTGCACAAGTTACTACCATTTTACATAGATTCAAACTTTAACCCTATTGACATGGGAAATCAAATTGTGCGAGGTACAACCATTTTACTGAGTTAGTTTCAAAGTTATCATCCATGAAAGTATTTTCCATCACTGCAACAACATTTTTACCACAATGAACCAGATACAAGGCAGTTGATCACATTTGGCATGTATAAGTTGGTGGAAATGATGCCTAGCATGCACAGATAGATGGGTACAGATGATGTCTATCATGTTAAATGTATGGGTGGAAATGATGTCTAGCATGGTCAGAGGTATTGGAAAAGATGATATCTAGTATGCGTAGATATTTTGATGAAGATTATGTCTCGTATGCATAGAGATATGGTTTGAAATGATGTGCAAATATTATGCTGTAGATGATATCTAGCATGTGTAGATATATGGGTGGAGACAATAAAGGGTTAATTAAGCTACTTAAAATAATACATATTATTAAACTTGGTACAAAAAGATACTTTATAAGTAAAATATTAGTATTACATAAGATTTAGTTCGTAAGTTAAAAAATGAATATACTTCTCTACACAATCTGGTGATGCTCTAACTTTTCATTTACAAGTGTTTTTTTTCTCTCCTCTTGTGAGGGTTTCAGATTGTTCAACCAATTTGAAACATATATATAGTAGATACTAACAACTCAGAATATAAAATTTCAACCCAAATGACAGATCCTTGTTTTATCTTCTGTTTTTCAAGAAATTTGTGTAATTCTCATTTATATTGCTGTTGGATAATTGGTTGTATTTATATAACTACTAAAAAGAGTGTATTCTATGCATAAATCAGGCAAGTTTCTTTTTGTTTAGGCAGTCAAAGCCAATACTTCACGAAGCTAGCCTGATGGGTTTAGACAAAAAATGTTGCTTTAAGTAGTAATGAATTTGTTTTTTTATAAACCTAATTGTAGGTTAGTTAGAAATAACAGTTGTTTCACAATTCTATTCAGTATTATTTAATGTAACATAATTATTCATGGTACTAAACAGAAATTTTATTGTCCTTCTATAAACAAAAAATAATCACAAGAGATTTCATAGCATTCACCATCAGTTTTATTTTTTATTCTGAAAGAAGTAACATTTGTACAAAACTTTAATGCATTTTTCTCCAAGGAAAATGAAAGAATTGTTTCTAGATTCTGTTTTATGTGCAGTAAAAAAGTTATACATCTTCAAGAGAGAAAAGTTTACTGATTTTATCTTCAGCAACATTTGAATCAACTACAAAGACTCTCAGTGACTGTATTTCAGGATTGATACACCAATATTGTTCAATTAAAACACAAACAGAACACTTGTATGATGTTGTTACTTTTCTGCTGTTTCAAATCTATTAAAATTTTCCAGACATCAGAGCCACTAAATTCCAACAAAATCTCCTCACTCAACAGGATTTCAAAGAAACTTTTTTGAAAGAAAACTGTGGAATTAATTTCTAACAATTAGATATTGCTAACAAACTTGCATATTGGTGTTCATATAAGAGCACAAAATGTACTTAGCTGTTTAAGTCAGAAAGTTAACTTCATTTTAAAAAACTTGACTGAGTACAGATAACAATTTTAAGGTAAGGCTGAAATTTTATAAAATGCAAAACATCCACTGTAAAATAATTAGAATAAAATGCTGGCTTCTATTTTAAGGTCATTTTATTTTATGGTTTCTTCATTCAGGTACCAAGACTATAGAGAGCCCCCAACAGCAAGCAACAGATATGAATATAAGACGTTATATTGGCAGCTGGCTGTGGCTCGCTTGGCTTTCGTTTTTATTTATGTGGTTGGAAACAATTTTTCAAATTATAGATCTTATTTTTGATTAAACTTAATTACATTTGCAGTTCATTTTTAGTTTACATTAAAATAAATCAACTTAAGTAGCTTTCACTTAAGGACATAAAATACAACCTTCTTTCTTCAAAAGATAGAATGTTTTTAAATGCTAATTGTAGAACTAACCTGAAACTTTATTTAACCAAAGTTTTCAAAACAAATATAAAGTGTGAATAGCTTTTATTAAATCACCTTTTATTTGTAATTTAAGTTTTTTGAGGAAGCTAAACATATGTTTCAATGTACATAAACCCACAGAACCAGTTGAGAATTGCTGTATTAAATTAACTTCAAGGAAGTTTGAAATTTTTTAACATTTACTGAGACTAAAAATGTATAAACATTATAACTGTATTCAGTTGTTTTTAATGAAGCAACATAAATAGAGTATAATAGGTAATACATTTTAATACAGCCAGGACAATCCTAGAATGTTGTTAAAAGTTTTGGTAACATTTACTAAGTTATCCTTCACAAAACTGATGGATTAATGATTTTGTTATAAAACTATCCTTTTTTTTACCCAATTCTAAAAGTGTTAGATTTTTTTTGTGGCTTCTGTGCGTCCAGTAGAATGTTCTTCTTATTGTGTGTCACTGATACTGTTCTGAATGACTGTACATGCTCATTAGTAATTTAAGAAAACTTCGTGATTTAATCATTGTTCATAAAGTTTTATAATCTATATTGGTTAAACAGTGTTATGTAAAAGGATTATGTTTTAAAAACTGCTCCAGTGAAACTTATCATGTTTTTACTTTCTTTTAAGTGTCTTGTGTTCATCATGACAACTCTAATTTGTTGGTTAATACCAGACATTCCAAAGTCTGTGAAACTACAAATTAGACATGAAAATCACATTGTCAATGATGTGATTGTTGAACAAGAACTGAAAAGAGCAAAATATCTTGGAAGGAGGGAAACACCATGAGTTTGGAACACTTTCACAGATTGGTAATATTTAAAAATTTGAACAAGGCAGAGTTTTTTTCTGTTTAAGAGGTAAGTGAACAGGTTGATAATAACATCTAATCAAATATCTGTGGACAATGAAGTCCAAGAGGGAATACAGTTTCCATACATATATGTGCCACAAGAAAAAGTACTTTTTAAACTTTGCAATAGTCTATGTTATTTAGAAAATTTCTTCTTTCACTTAACATTTGATATGTTACAACCTCAAAGGTCAAACCTTGTTAAATCTTAAACAAATTATTTATTTTTGTTTATATACTTAATGTTTACACCATCTTGGTGACAACAGTTTTAAACTATCTTGTATTATAACATTGATGTTTTCTTTTGTTGAATGTTTATAAGTACTTAAAAGTTGTGAGAACATTGTGTTCATTATTTTCAACCAAACTTCTACCTTTCAGGTGTCAGCAACCTTTTAGGTCTCTGGAGCCAATCTGAATTTAGAAAAAGCATACTGCAATAAATCAAAATAATCACTTATGTTACACGCACTTAATGAAATACTGTGTAAGTAAAAGTAAAGAAAATGTAAATTGATTATTATATTTACAGTGTGTTCTTTTAATGACATTGGTGCTGGTACATAGTTTTGTTCCTTTCCCTGAAGTCTGTTTCACAACTGATCAAATGTAATTTCATATTCAGTTTTCTAGTATTATTACTGAACACAGGGTCTATTTTGTTTTCTATTTCTTTTTCCTCATTTCGGAGAATCTCTGACGACACAGGTAGAACCAAACATTGTGAAGATGATACTATGGATGTGGAAGACCATTCCAGAGTTGTAGAATGAAGTAATATGCCTGCTCCAGTCACCTTGTTCAAGGTGGTGTGCCAGCAGAATTCTAAAGAACAAGACTTGAACAGTGTTAGCAGATCAGCAACAAATGCTACAATCTGTCACAGTTCCAAATTGTTATCAACTTTGTCATTTGTGTATGAATCTCAAACTTGTGTTCAGAGTTTGTTTCAGAAACACCATTGTTAAGATAATGTTTACTCTTTGAACTATTTTAGTGTCTACACAATGTTAATTTCTAGTGTTTTAAAATGATAATAAATCAGGAATTAAAGTTTTTAATTTTTACACTTGTCATCACTTTTTTGAATAATTGTTAAGTAGGTTTAGTGAAAAAGAAGCTTTGTTTTCAATAAAGATCTTGAACTAAATTTTGTTCAGAAGAAATTTATCTTGATCTTCCTTTCTTTAGTTCAAAATTTATCATCTATATTGTTTTTATCAGTGTCAGTATACTTTAGTTGTCAGTTGTTTTTTTTTAAGTATGCTGTCAAATTATCAACAAAAAAATTATTGAAACGATTGTAACAAAGAGTAAACTATAGTTATTTGATTTACTCAAAGGAAAATTCTTTAAACTTCGTGAAAACTTCAGTTTATGAATCAGTACTTACTGTTATAAATGTGTGCATTATTGAAAAATATTGAATATTCATCTAGATGTATTGGATACAACTTCAGTTTTTAACAGATTTGTGTTTAACCATGTACTTGTCATAATCCTTTAATAATAATTTGAATCACTCGTTAGGTGAATGAAAATTTTAAAATAAATAAACACTAGTTTATTTGTTTTGAATAGTTATGTAACAGCAACCGTCCCTAGATTTTAACCGATACACTAGAGGGAAGGAAGCTGCTCAATAACACCCACCGTCAACTCTCGGACCATTATAATTACATCACTTGACCGTCTGCTTTCAGACTATTATAATCAAATCACTTGACTACCAACTTTTAAACTATTATGAGTACATCATTTGACCATCGCTTTTACGGTATACTGAAAACCACAAAGTGCTTCCGCGATTTGTTTCTGCAATGGGATGCGAACCACGGATCCACAATCCAACATGCTAAGTGCTAAATCACGTCCTGCCCAGAGTGAACGAGCGAGCTACATAAGAGGAAAATTGTACTTAAATGTTGGAAGAAAATTCTTATTTAGATACGGTGTGTTTTGTTTGCTGGCACAGTTTTCTTTATTCTTATGCAAGAGGGTAAAGTACGTTATGACATTGGAAATCCGATAAATATCTTTAATTGTTTATGTGCAACATGTGTGTTTCTTGTACACGTCTCACGCTACTGTTTAAAAGAGCAATATTTAGAATGTGAAATTATATTGAAAATTGCTTTGGTCACGGATGACGTTATTCACAGTTCTTGCTCATAAAAGACAAGAAAAGATGTTTAGTTACATACAGGAGAAAGTTATTCCTCAAGAAGAAAATGACCGAAACCGAAAAAGTGAATTGATTGTCTACCGAGAAACCACGACAGCTCAGAAGAGTGTGTTAATATTATTAACAGTGGTTGTACACGCACGACACAACCTCGGACATGCGCATTTTATTTCACAGAAGATATTTATCTTCTGTTTATTTACGAAAGCTTAAAGAAATTTAGGTGTATGTTTCTTTTGACAAGACTGGGAAAAGTCGGCTATTTCTATAATTTGTTTTTGGTTTGTTGTTTTTTTGACGAACTTTAGAAACATTTCTATCTCAGAAATCTAACCGCATCTTGACCATTTGGCACGATCGCGAAATCTAATATAAGAATCAGAGTACTTTATTTCTATGAGGTAGTTAATGTGGACAACATTACATTCGAGAAAGGTAGTGCTACAATGAAGATTTTATGTCAGAAATTGGGTCAAAGATAAAACTGTCTCAACGATTTCTGCTTCGTGCCGCCGTTTCATTTCTGAATGACAAGTTAAAGTTTAACGTGATCAGAAAAGATATTGTGTAGAAAAACCCAGACTATCGGTTAGGACAAGTTCTTTTGTTGAAGACTATAGCAATAATTGTGATATCCACGACCCACTGGTTTATAATCGATGTCACGCCCTTGAATTAACTCTAGTAACACTCAACAAGCGTGTTTAGGCGTGCGACTTGTAATCTGAGGGTCGCGGTTTCGCATCCTCGTCACGCCAAACATGCTCGCCCTTTCAGCCGTGGGGGCTTTAAAATGTTACGTTCAGTATTTGCTGGTAATAAAGTAGCCCAAGAGTTGGCGGTGGGTGGTGATGACTAGCTGCCTTCTCTCTAGTCTTTTACTGCTAAATCTTGGACGGCTAGCACAGATAGCCCTCGAGTTGTTTTGTGCGAAATTCCAAAACAAACATTTCCTTGCAAATCGATGACCTCCAGCTGAAGTTCCACTGGCATGTCATCAATGACACAATCAAAAGGATTTTGAAAAAGGTGAATGTCACTTTCGATTCTGTCGAGATTTGAAAATCTCTCTAAAAATGCTTATTTAAATCCCCAATAATCTTTTTCTGAAACTTCAAGTTGACATCTTCTGTGATTACAGCATGAAACTCATTGAAACACTGAAAATGAGAGGTTTTCTCCTTTCAAATGTGCTTCAAACAATGACAGCTTTCTCCAAAATCCTTTAATGATTTTATACAGAACACAGGCAAAGTTATTCTCCCCCTGAAGTTTCAAGTTCAATTCATTCATGTGATGTCACCAAAATTGACAACCAGGTTGGATCCGACAGAAGTGGATCAGCTCTATATTTCTATATAATAAATATATATATTTCTCTTCTCAGCTTATAAAAACGAGACAAAACTTTACCGCAGCTGAGCCACCTCACCGCCGTGTGATAAGGAAGGTCACAGAAATCCGAATCAATTTCTTCAAGAAACACCTTGAACTGGCGATGATTAAGTGCATGGCCCCGAATGAAATTTACTGCAGAAATGACTTGTTTCAGTTCGCAAGAAATATCTTAGTCTTTTCTACAGAGTGCTTGCTAGTGTATGAACAGAGCGCTTAGGAGTTGAAGATCTTCCGACTGTTTCCTGATCAGATCCTTCTTCACTCCAACCATGTTTCTTCCTCCATCAACTGTTACACCTCTAAGCTGATTCCACTGAAGGTTATAGTCTTGCAAAGTTTTATGTACTTCATGAAAATGTCTTCTCCAGTTGTTCTTCCGTGCATGCTGCAAACTGATGCCAACTCTTCCGTGATCTGAAAGTCCAAATTAACTCCACGAATGAACACGAGAAGTTGTGACTCGAGAGATCAGTAGACTCATCCAGTGCCAGAGAATACCATCGGGAGTAATGCGATGTTTTCTCCAAGTTCTTCTGCTCTCCGTACAACTGGCGGCCCGGCATGGCCTAGCGCGTTAAGGCGTGCGCTTTGTAATCTGAGGGTCGCGGGTTCGCGCCCAAGTCGTGTCAAACATGCTCGCCCTCCCAGCCGTGGGGGCGTTATAATGTGACGGTCAGTCCTATTATTCGTTGGTATATGAGTAGCCCAAGAGTTGACGGTGGGTGGTGATGACTAGCTGCCTTCCCTCTAGTCTTACACTACTAAATTAGGGACGGCTTGGTGCAGTGGGCTAACAACCTACTCATTTAAATACCTGTTAATGAAATTGCAAGTGATTGCAGCCCGATGTTCCTTGACGGAATCGAGTGGCAGATGAATGAATGAATGATGAAAAATTATACTTCCCTGTCCATAAATCATGGGCCTTCCATGGCCAGGTGGTTAAGACGAACGACTTATGGTGGTAGATTCGAATTCCTGTCACACCAAACATGCTCGCCCATTCAGTCGTGGGGGCGTAATAAAGTGACGGTAAATCCCACTATTCTTTAATAAAAGAGTAGCCCAACATTTGGCGCTTGGTGGTGATGACTAGCTGCCTTCCCTCTTGTCTTACAATTAGGGACGGCTAGCGCAGATAGTTCTTGTGCGCGATATTCCAAAACAATCATAAAAACTTTGCACGAATAGATTTGTTTAGTTGTTGTGACAATACTTTCACTGAAACATACGTAAAGTAAATGTAGAGGGAAAGAAAGCAGCGAACACAAATGAAAATAACAAAAAATTAGAACATCTCATTTTGTTCATTAATTACAAAATGCTATTTGTTTGTCTATGCAGATTATATACAAACTGGTTTTAAATTTAATAATTAAACCAGTTCATTTCGATGTTCTAAGAACATTGTTCCGGTTTTGAGAAGATGAGTTGTGAATTGATTAATATTGAGTATTTTTTATTTTCTACGTTTAGAAGACCAGTATCAGTGGTGTTGTACAAACATTTACATTTGGTCCTGATAAATATATCTTAGTCCTATACATAAACCTGATAATTACACCATTTTAGTCCTATAAAGTTTATACGTCTGTCATCTTGTTGCTCTGAATAAAATGAACTGAACATTATCTTCACTTTTTACTTAGGATTGGAAATGTTTTAGGTAAAGTTGGTAAGTACATCGCTTTGGTCCTTTAGGTGAAGCAGGTCCTTGCATATTGTTAGTCCTTTAGATTAGTACACCGTCCTAGTTCTTCAATTAAGATTTTTTAGCTGTTTCATCTCAGTTTTTCAGCTATTCTTGGAAGGTATATCGTCCTAATTTTTCAAAAAACATTGTGTTACCAGCTTTTACTAATATTAATAATCGACAAAGAGCGTGTCGTTAATTAGGTTGATCCTAGGAAAGCAACAAAATTTCAAATTAAAACCCAAGCTAAACTATGTCCATGTTTTTTCCAACTAACCAAAGGAAAGTTGAAGAGATAACTGTCAAATAGTACCTAAAAACTGTTTATCTCAGAAGCATATAGGAAAACATACCTTCAGAAGGTTTTTGAGTCAAACCTGTGGACAATGAAAGATAGTGATTTGGTCTCATGATTGGTACAAAAGTGTACAAATTACACCCTACCTCTATAACAGATATACTCTTCACTTGGAGCTTTGTTCCTATATCAAAGGCAGAACAGAATATGAATAATCATCAGGTAGGCCACTCCTGACCAAACAGCAAAGATTCTACAACTCAGGGTTGAAATTAAGGGGTTGTAGTACCTATATCCCATGTTGCTGGCTGTGGTTATCAGACCACAATGTTATATGTGTGTGTGTCAGTGTGACAAACCTCAAAATTTAAAGAATGTGTTTGTGTGACTAACATGAAAAACTTTGCAGAGATTGATTCTTCATAGTTTAAGTTTCTCGTGACAGGCTCAATCCCAGGAACTGACCTAACAATTATTCTATGCTCGTTATAGTATTACAATGTATTCACATCATTTGTCAGGCTTTAAGTAAACATACAAAGTTAAATACATAAATTAAATACATAAATTTATCAATGTCAGATATTTATCTGACATTGATAAATACATGTGTTCTACATAAAAACTTGAACAGGTTAAAATGGTACTCTTTCCATGTCTGTGAAAAATGTTAAATCTTTAACAATGACCTTGTAGTTTGCACATCGTTCAAGAGCCTTAAAGTAAAGTTATTATAATTCTTGTTAACTAAGTTACTGACTGCTATGGAAATGAATGACATGTTATTTTAAGTTCCTCCAACGTAGTTTAAAATACTTTTAGATATTTAATGTATAATTAACAGTAAAGATGAAATGTGTGATATGATGATAATGTATGTGAAAAACGAAGTTGGAGCAGCATTTAGAATGTTTTTGATGATGTAGAAATGTTGTTTAGTAAAGCAAATAATGGTGCCAGAGGAAAGGCAACCACAAAAATTGTGACAAATCCAAACTGCAACACTGGAGAACAAATTACAGAAATGTTTATTAACTAAACTGTACATTTAATGTTTGAGGAAGTTTTTATGATTTTGACAGTTAAATATAGTGAAAAGTTACTGTTATTAATGGACTACAATAACAATAATACATGTGGTGACTCCTTGGAAGTATCAAACTATTACAGAGAAAATCTAACCTTATGGTGTTGATTCAGGTCTAGAGGGGAGTGCAAAACCCTTCTCTTTGATCAGTGCTAGTTTTGGTTATCGTTCATGGAGGTTGGTTCACTATATCATAATTTTGAAACCAAAGCAATTCCATTGTAAGTCCTTGGACTTAACCCTTGTAATTTTTAATCTGTCATAAAATCTGTCTTAAAAATCTTCTGTCATATTAAACTTTACAATTTAAATTTAGAGACTTGTATTTTTTAATGTAGTTTGACATAAGACTGTTAGTGCGTACTAGAAGTTCTGTTATTTATCACATGATGTTAACAGTTAATGAATCTAATTTTATTTAGCAACCTGACAAGAAGTGTTCAGTATTCATAAGTTAATACACAGAAAACAAGAAGCTATAATTATTAGAATGTACTGATTGATTGGTTGGCTATTAACACTTGATAATATCTCATAAGTTTCAACTAGATTAAGTTTTAGTCCTAAAATTAATTGTGCTGAATAATATTCATAACTGTATTGTACACAAGTAATCAATATTTCTCATAAAGATCTGTCTGTGAATTTAAAAAATCGAAAAATTCATCAGTCTGAGTGAAAGTTTCCATTTGAAACAGTAAAAAAAATACTTCTTTTCAAAGATATTTTTCTGACAAAACTTTATATTTTATTTTATCAACCGTAATACTAATAGAAATGAAATTATCAATGTGCAGTGAAATGAGAAACTTAAAAATATGAAATATAATGAACAAACATGTGTTTTCCTCTCTGAATGCTAGGTTTTCTATTTTCTTCAAAGTTTCAACTTAGCATCTCCCCATACTCTTCTTTTAATGTTATGGTTTTACTGCCTGTACATAGAACCACTGTCTCCTGTCTAAAGCTTAGGAAGTTGTAATATTGACAGATTAACTGATGAATAAAGAAATAGCAGAACAAAGGTGAAAAACTAAAGATGTTTTGAGAACAGTATAATTAATGATGTTAGAAAAACGTGAGTTCAAGAAGTCTTAACAGAAACAAATAAAATCTTTGTGACCTTGGGTATTCCTGATACAATCACACAGAAGTGGAAACCAATGCACAGTTAATTTAAATAACTTCAGCTGTGGTCCACTCTGTATTTTATGTAGAAAGTAAGCAACTTTCCCTAATGTTTAGGTCAGCCTATTTAGTTAGCATTGTAACAGGTAAAAACAGTTTGTTTTGTGTTGTGATACAATATACATAAAGTCATTTGATAATAAACAGTTTGAAAAGAAGGCAGTTATATCTGCTCTTAGACTGTAACCCACTATAAGTATTGGAGGTGTATGTGCTTTTTTATTTGGACAATATATTGTACAGGTCATTCAAGATGTTGTAAAAACATGTTGGTTCAAGATGTCTTGATAGAAATGAATAAAAAACTCATAATTGGAGCACTTTTGAAAAGTGGACCTTTCTTCAGTTACAAATTGGAAATGGTGGTGTAACCAAATGAGTGATATACAAATAAAGGTAGTTTAGTGACACCAGGAACGTCATGGGGTTTTCCAAGAAATGTCTATTTCTCTATGTTCTTGTGTAAACGTGTCATTTCCAGTATAGCATAGCCAATGGTGAGAATGTATGCGAAAAGGTGCTGGGAATATTTTACTTTAGAAATGGCTGAATATGTGTGTATTTAAAACTGTACTTATAAGTAAAGTAAAGGTGACACTTGGAGACAGGTTGAAAAAGATATACTAATTAGATTATAAAAATTATATGAAAAATTATCCTAAACAAATAGTATGTTTTAGTAAATTCAGCTTTCACATTATGAGAATAAATAAGCAAAGAATAAAAATAATTTTTTGACAAAGATGAAACCAGTGAACGAAGATCAACGATTCCAGGTTCTATATAAAGTCCAAAAGGTTGATCAGTATTTAGATTAGCAATCCAATAAGTTTCTTTCATTTCTCTGTAAGCTTTACTTTTGAATCCTGTTTTCAATGGTTCAGCAGAACAGTATGATGAAACATTATTTCATCAAAATAAGAAAGTGAAAATTTGGTAAATAACAATTTGGTTATTGGCTTCTTAAACTACTAAAAAAAGACTTAGTCACTGGCAACCATGTAGTACTTGACATGTGTGTGCTTGGGTTTGTTACGTATGATATGTGTGTTCCAATATATCATATGATATATAGTGATGAATAAAAGTCATTGCAATCACTGTTAACATTGTTTTATTAAATATTTTTATATTTAAATATTTCATGCCTTATGTATTTATACTGTGTTTTTCTCCTATTTTTTCAGGAATAACAAAGCTCGTCAAGGACCATGTCTACGAAGCTGCCTTTCCTTTACATGAGGTCAGTTAACTTATTGGATTTTTCTTTCGAAGTGTGCTTGATGTTGATAAAGTATTGAGAAAGTACAATTTTTCATATGTATTGTTCACAGTTATTTCTATAGCCAGTGTGTGTTATATCAGGTTTATGATCTGATGAATTTGTGTGATAGGGTTGCTCCCGTAGTTTGTTATTAATATTATTTTCCAGCAGTGTACACTTTAACATATTTTTATTAGTTGTCATTACACTTGGAGATATTTCACTTCCTGTATCGGTAAAATTATGGTTATGCTGATAATTTATTTTGACGTATTATTAGGGGGAATGTCATTCTTCAGATGACAAAGCTCCCAGGAAATGGTTATTAAACAACTGGGCTTCGTTTTCAACAATATTTAAAAAGCAACCCCTTGACGACATCAAGTGAGTGTTAATAATTTCCTGGACAGAATTTATTTATTTAACATAAAAAATCACTTGGTAAAAGTTTTGAGTTTTACCTAAATATTGAAATTACCAAAAAAACATCTTATATTTGTATGCCGTGTTTAGAGTCTCAGTTGAAGTTTTATTCCTACTAGTTGTGTTTTGAAAGAGATCATTCTAAATACAATAATTATATATAAGTAGAGTCAATCATGACAGGAGGGAGAGAATTCTCTTGTGTTGCTATTGTATTAGTTTTATTGAGCTATAAAATTCAATAAAGATGTGGTAATAACCAAAAGAGATGTAGATCTAACAGCATTAGCATGTAGTTAATCAGATGTTTCTGTTATATAATATAGTTTTAATTTCTGAATTTCATAAGTAAAATATTTTAATTTGTAACGTCTTAGTGTTTACATTTCTGTATCACGTGATGACACTTGTTTGTTCAAACTTAGACAACTTTTCACTTGTATTTGGTTGACTCAAATTGAATACAGCTTTCAGACTTGCAGATTTTCCTCGTACATAACATAAAGTTATAGTTACCAAGCCATCCCATAAAGCTCTGGGATACATACAGTCTTTCAAAAATGTAAATAATTCTCTCTCTTTCTGTCTTTGACATTTGCTATTACATTATTGATAACCATTGGAAAATAAATATTTAAATTCTGTTTTATGTATAATGTCATCTCATTCACAGGATGGCTTTTAAGTTTAGATGGCTCAGCTTAACCAGCTTAGGAAATTGTTTTGATGCATCAGAAAATGTTCAAGTATCACATACAAGATTTTTATAACCTCCAGATAATTATCAAACATTTTTGTACAAAGAAAAACTTAATGTTTTGTCTGTTATTTTTACTAATGAAACTCAGTATGGGCTTGATAGATTTGACCACTATAAACAATTAGGAAATTGATATAAATAATGCCTTTTTTCATTCTAGAATAACTACAAACTATAACTCATATAAAATAGCTTAAATTTGATAACATTATACATTTATATACAAGGGGAGGACAAAAAGTGCCTCTCCCTTGAAAATGTTAATTTATTTGATATCATATTGGAACAGATCTTGTTAAGTGCATTTTACACATTTTTCTATTATCTAATAAAATATACAGCAAATTAACAGCATTTACAAGGGGGCCACTTTTCTTGTCCACACCACGTACACATAAATTTATTATATTGATCTTTCAACTGTGTCTGGATAACAGTGTAGAAGTTACAATGAAAGGGTGCATGTATGCTCATGCTATCATATCGAGTAACATAAAACTGACCTTACAAAGGACCTGAATTTTGGGAAAGTAACTCGCTAAGAAAATCCTCATGATATGTGTGGTAATGGATGCCCATAGCAGAAGGGTTACTTCAACATTCCAACATTGTATACCTGCAATACTTGAAATGGTCTTAATTTCAAACCAACACGAAGCACATTCAAGACTTTAAACTTCTATAACTGAAATCTCGCATCGAACACTTCAAATTAATTCCAAAAGTATGTTATTACTTTGAGATATCTTGTCTGTAATTTGGGACTTTTCAAGGAAAAAAAGAAAACACTTTACAAAGTTTGTTATTACTAACACTTTGGTGAACAAAAATAGTTGAATAAATTATCATAAGCCATATAAGTTTAAAGAGTAATTTGTATTCTGTTGCAATTTCTGTCTTTAGTGATGATAAACTTTATTTACTTTCAGCTGTAATATTTCTTGAATTATGGAAGAGATATTCAGAAAAAATTACCCACCACTGGGACATGACCAATTTTGACACTTTAGAGGTAATGTGTACTTTTATTTCAGAAATTAATTTTATCACAATGGACTTGTGTATTTGACATGAACTTTTAACCATGGCAGTATACCTGTTGTGATTGTGAAGGTACTAGTTGTGTCATGACAAATTTGACAGTAATCATACAAGAATTTTAATTATTTGTTGTCAGTGTTGACTGTTATGATTGCAATGTGATTTTTCATGTTAAGATTAAAAATACTTCATTTAAAAATTTTCAAATTTCACTCGTAGTTCTTTAAACCTCCTTCATAAATATCAGATGATGTTTGCTGTCAGTAAAAAGTTTATTTTATCTCTTATTTTACAAGCTGTAACTTGTAAATGATCAGCCAATCCTCATAACCACCATAAAAATTATGAAATAATTGTTAATTACTTTTTTATTGTGCTAAAATGACAACAAATTGTGACAATATCTCTTCTGTTTCTTCTTAATTTTACATTTTTATTGACTTTTGAACCATGTGTAACTATTAATCCTTCCTTTGAGGGTTGCGGGTTTGCATTCCCGTCATGCCAAACATGCTTGCCCTTTCAGCCGTCGGGGCATTCTAATGTGATGGTCAATCCCACTGTCCATTGGTAAAAGAGTAGCCCAAGAGTTTGCAGTTGGTGGTGATGACAAGCTGCCTTCCCCCTACTCTCACACTACTAAATTAAGGACGGCTAGCACAGATAGCTCTCGAGTAGCTTTGTGTGAAATTCAAAACAAACAATTAATCCTTCCTCACAAGTTTTAAATCACTTGGTGAACCTTCAGCTCATGTTGCCTTACATTAAACAATATTAAGAATATTTCTTATTACTATTCATTATTTTAGCTAATGTAACCTAACAACTCTTGTTTTTTTCATTTTAGTTGCTTTTATAGCAATAAATAAAGGATATTCATGAAAAACATAAAATGTACTGTTTACCAGCATCTTGTTTTTGTTCTTTTCTAATGGCACTACCACACTAAATGCCCCCTGCTGATATAGTGGTAAGTCTATGGATATACAACATCATAGAGAACTATTGGCAGCTTGTAAAAGAGAAGCTGTGATAGGTGTACGTGCTAAATGACTTAATTTCCTAGTGTATGACATCACGAACGAATAAGATAGGAAGCTGTAAAATAACTACTTTATAATAACTAATTTACATAAAATTATTCAATTCTTGGAGAGGTGATAAGTAAATTATAGAAAAAGGAAGAATCTAAGAACTTAAATACTATTAAAATTTGATTCAGTAATTACATTGTGATACAAAGTTTACTTGTATACATCGAAAATAAACTAGTTTAATTAAGTTTTGAATTTAACTCTGTAAAAGGTTGTGACATATGCAATTTGACCTTCTTGATGTGAAAGGGTTAAGGACCTTGTTTTCCTGTCTTGATTTGGTGCTCAGGACTCTTTAAGTTTGTTTGTTTCCAGTATGATGTTTACAGCTACTCTCTGGTATTTCCCTTTGAACATCTTTTCAAACTTTGTCTCATAAAAATAATGTTTGAATGTTCCCTAAAGGTATTCTTTTGAGAAAGTTTCTAAAAAATACATGTTTAAAAATGTAAATTTCTTAACACACAGATATGCTGTTTTACCTGAACTCTTGATCATAATGTGGTTTGTTTTTATATCACCAGGAACATCCAGGGCCAGAATATTTAGCTAAATTATCAACAGTAAAGAAAAGGAAAGTAAACTTTATTACAGGGGTAAGAACAGCAGTTATCACTTTATAATAAACATCAAAACAAACACGTGACTTTTTGTCCAGTTGTTCCCACAATTTGTCTTGTTTTTATACAAGTCCAGATCTATCTGTTGATGATGATTTTGCAGTGTTGTAGTTAATTATCAGATTATAAGTTTTATGATGACAGTAAAAGTGTTTGGTATTGGTTTTGCAACAAAACTGTAACTAAATATACTCCATCAAACAAAATTTACAAGCTATGTATCTTTTGTATGAATTCTTTCTTAAAATTATTAAACTTAAAAAAATGCCTTATTCTTCTCGAAAAATGCAGCTATTTTGAGTAAATGGTCTTCAAAGGTACAATTTTAAAAGGGTGATAAAACACTTTTCTAAAAATAATTCAGTGCAAATGCATTACATGCAGTTTAAAAGATAGCAGAGTATAAAAAATAGATGTGAATAATAAAAGTTTAAAATATCTTGATGGAACATTGTTTGAAATTGAAAGTTTAAAATGTCAACTTTTATGCTTGTTTCAAATATTCTCATTTAAAGTTCCCGGCCTTGCTGCCAGGTGGTTAAAGCGCTCGACTCGTAATTTAAATGTGATGGTCAATCCCATTATTTGTTTGTAAAAGAGTAGCCCAAGGGTTTGTAGTGGGTGATGATGACTCTTCCCTCTAGTCTTATACTGCTAAATTAGGGACGACTAGTGCAGATAGCCCTCGTATAGCTTTGTGTGAAATTTAAAACAAAGCAAATCATTTAAAGCTCATTACATTTATTATATCCTTTTTTTTAAAAACAAACAAGTTAGATGTTCCAATGCCTAAGTTGTGGTTTTATTATCCCCTTCAAAAATAATGTAAATTGAACTTCAGAAGGAATATTACAGCAGTTTTTCATCAGTTCTGGTTCTTTTTCTAAGGGCACGTGTTTGAACTTTATTTCTTACGAGTTATGAAAATTTATTACTTAGTTTTTTACTGATGTGTTTCTCTGAATGCTTCTGTGATGTACACTGTAACAGGTAAACGAAACCACGTGTTTCGTTTTGGAAGAGACGAGTACCGTGCACCATATTTTCCTGGTCTGTGGTGTTACTACTTGTGAGTATTTATTTATGAATTAATTTGAAGTATACAGGTGTGTACACTAAAGCTATGTGAACATTTAAGATTTCAGGTTTAAAGAAGAACCAATTTTGAGAACAATGAAGTTTAGAAACAGGTTCAATAGGTAATGAAGACTTTATTTGACACAGTAATGGTGTTTAGTATTCAGTGGGAATGAGAAATTTATCAATATACAGGAATATGTGTACTTTATTATTAATTTGGGAAGGGGTGTAGGGATCATCAGAAAAGTTGAATCAAAATATAAAAATTGTATTTTCAAGCTGACAACTCGGGACTTTTAAAAAGTAAACAAACTATTTTGTCGTCACTAAAATTGATAAGTACTGTAGGCATGGAGTTAATAGAGGGATTTATAATAAGCTTAGGAAAATAATTCAGACATTACTTGCAGCTGTATTTATTTACTGTATTAGAGTTTTTAGCTATAGGCTTGACAATAGTCTCTGCGCTTTGGTTCTTGTTGTTTCTTTATTTTTCTGAGAATCTAGAATGAGTTTTAATTATATTGATACTTGAGATGTCTTTTTTAATATTCATTTATAGAGAATGCATTCTAAACTACACAAATGCATGTGAAATCAGTTGAATGTTACATATTTTTTGACAGTTTACTGTTGCTTCTGCTTTATGTTCCACTCATCCACCACATATTAAAAATAAATAACAAATATTCAAGAGAAAATAAACATATTTACTGGTATACACCTGTAACACACAAACTGTAAAATTGTTCTCAAAGGATCATTGTGAAGGCAAAGATTGTATGATCACAAATTTAATGACGAGCTTCCATCAGCTTGTACTATTATGTAAGAAAAGATAAACAGCAAGAAAGGAATTTCACCAGAATGGAATGATGTTTCTTTTGATATAATACAACAAAGGTTATTGCAGCACAAACATAAACAGCCACATGCTTTCTTTGATAGGTTTACATGACAAGTGTTTGTTCATCAACAGCCTGCTGTGTACAAGTGTTTGTTAGAATAAGGCAACACAAATAATTCATTCAGTGTCACACTTTGCTAATTACCAATAACATTTACTACCACTACCTATTTAAAATTACAATAGCTATATGAAAGAGTAATATAAACAGTGGTAATAAATACTGAATATGTACTTGTGACTTTTGCTTAGTACAAAAAACAGTAGAAAGAATTACCGATGTGATATTTAATAGTGACATCTGTTATGGTAATCATCCAGTGTCAAACACCTGTTGAAATATTGCCAGGGAAATAAACTTGAGTGGTAATGAACAACAGTGGCTTGAATAACAATATCCAACATCAGAATCCCCTAATTTTGTTGTGTCTGTTTCCAATAAAAAACACTAGAAAATGAACAAGCTGTAGTTTCCAACTAATGCACGTACTAGTAAAACACTGGAATTTTGATGGTTTAAAATGAAGGACATAGAATATTTCACAGCATGACATAATTAAGGATGGGGAAGTAAGTTTAAAAGTACTGTCAGTTTCTTGCATAAATCTCAGTGGAGTCCTGTAACACAATAAATATCATTTGAAATAATTTTATAGTGGAATCAAAATGGTTATTTGTGGCTTGAGTTAAGCTGTCAGCAATAGATCTACAGTTTTGTTTGTGATCCCTATTTGTGGATTTTAAATACCTAGTTTTTAATTATCTGCTATGTTGACTTTTTTAATGCACAACAATGAGAAAATGTGTGTTTAGAGTGAGACACGACCCCCACTAGGCACATATAAAATTATTCCAGTGGAAAAACAGCCCTTTCAAATAAAACAGGTGTGTTTAAAACATCTCTTTAAATAAAGATTTGTGTCTTTTGAAGTAATTATTTATCAAGGTTTTGTGACTTGTTTAACATGCGTCCAATATGAAAGCAGTCACTCGGAACAACATAGTATCTGTCATGTACTTAAAACCACATGAAGCATCTTTCAAATTTTTGTACAGGTCCCAAACATTGACAAACAAAAAGTTGTGAAATTGCCCATTTTTAGAAATTATGAAATGGGTTAAGATGCCACAAAAAAGAATAACTTTAGAGTTGTTTGATCAGTTGCAGGTTTCATGGTTTTTATTTTATCATATCCTGCAAAACAATTTGCTGCCTAGAAAATCTAGATAAAGACTTAGTGAACCACTCCGTAAAAGGATAAACAATCTCCAACTGTGTGAAGAAATCTGGACTTTTAACTGTCAGACTCCAGTCATAGTTTGCTACAGCAAAGTGTGTGTTTTTTAAGTTCTCTAAAACTATTTTAAATTTACAAATATATTCTGTGTTGCAGTAGGTCTTGATGCAGTGATTCTTTGTAGACTTAACAAATTATGTTTTGTTCTTTAGGTAACAATAGCTATTGCTGCTGTGGTTGGTGTCATTATTTACAGAATATCTATTCAAACTGTTCTGTACTTCACATGGAGTGACAATGAGAGACTAACCAGCATGGTATCTCTCACTACCTCTGTGACAGCTGCACTCTTGAACCTCATGTGCATCGTGACCTTTAACCTGGTAGGTCACTTAAATAAGAAAAGTTAGGGATATGAAATTCACCTATTTCTAGTTGTGTAAAATGTACTTTTTATGGCTTTACTCAAGATAATATGGGTCAAATACCTGCTTATAGTGATATGTGTATGTAATTGTATGTGTGTGTGTGTCAAGTACCTGCTTATAGTGGCATGTGTGTGTATATATATTTATAGTGGTAGGTAAGCACATTAGTTTTGTTGTTTATTTATTTTTTCACTTTGATTTCTTAATGACTGAAAGGAAATGTTATGTGTAATTACTTGTAATTTTTAAGGTTGTTTCTTGTTTTCTGTTCAGCTGTAAATAATGTAATGTTTTTTTTTCATACTTGTATTTTCAAGAATGAAATTAATGTGGCTTGGAATTTTTTTATGAATTCACCAAAATAACCATAAGAAAATCTTTATATTTTGCGTGCCAGAGAAATTATTTAATAATGGCAAAACCTCAGTATTTAAGTTCAGATGCAAGTAACACTACTATATGCTTGTTTTGTAAGATCTTCAGTAGTACTTTTCAGTTTTGGTCATTTCAGCCATGGGGGCATTATAATATGACAGTCAATCCCCACTATTCATTGGTAAAAGAGTAGGTGTGGCTGTGAATGGTGACGACTAACTGCCTTCCCTCTAGTCTTACGCTGCTAAATTAAGGACTTCAAGTGCAGATAGCCTTTGTGTAACTTTTTGCAAACTTCAAAACAAACCAAATAACTTTTCAGTTTTTTTTATAAACACACCCATCATCTTTGAGTGGTCAAATACTAGGCACAGGAATTAGCGTATGTTGATTATGTATTTGTTCTTTTACCTTTGGGCTGGGCATTTATAAATTTGGATTAGAAAACCTTGATTTAAACACCAAAAATTACAAGCCAGAGTAAAAAAAATCAAAAGAGAATGAACACTGAAGCAGGGATAAAATTACTATATTCATATCACACTGATATCTGAAACATTTTGGTATTGTTTCATTAGTTGTATACTAGGCCTAGTGGTCAGTGTGCTGATCTCTGAATCTGGGGGTTTATGGTTCTAATCCTGTTGCAGCAAAAATGCCCTTCAACCTTGGGATTATGTGAATGTTGTAAAAGTGATTGTCAAATCCTGTTATTTGATTAGAATAACCAAAGAATTTGCAGTAGTTGTCGTTTCATAGTCTTATCAGTTTAAAGGTAGGGTTGGCTAGTGTAGATGTTCTTTCTGAAACAACCGACTAACTATGAACCTTTTCTAGATTTATAGAAGAATAGCCACCTTCCTTACTGACTTGGGTAAGTTTTACTTGTGTCTAATTTTGGCAATTCCAAATGAACACAGGTTATTTTGTATGTTTTGTTGATCATTTTGAATAACAAAATTTAACCAGAATCTGACAACAAAAGTCCTTATCCATATTTATTTTAGTGCCAGATAAATACTGTTACAGTCATACAAAGTTTATCAGAATAATTTATACATCTTGAAAAAAACATATACATTTTATTGGTGAATAAATCCAAATTATGCAGACTTTTCAAAATAGAACTTATTTCTTTAAAAAAATTAATTTATACCACATTATGCATGTTATCTAAATTTTTAACTAACTTTTCTGTTTGTACAGAATGTAATAAAATAGCATTAGAAAGTAATTATGTATAAGTATATTGAACATCAGCACACTTTACCAGTCTTAGTTTTATTATTGATCAAGTCTGATTGTTTTGTTAAATAAACTAATGTGTGAAACACGGTAAAGTATATTTAGTTGTAATACCATATAGTTTTGTGATCAAAGCAGTGAAAACTGTTCACATTGCTAACATATATATGCAGAAATATATGAAAATTTGTAGAGTATTTATATAAATATATTTATGATAATTTTAAGGTTAGATGATTATTTGTAACTTTTAATTTGGTATTATGTATTTGATTTTGTGACAGTTCATTTACAGTGTACGGGGATACTGAAAAGGAAAACTTGTAAATATACATTTTAGAGGCTCTAAAGGCAATGCAAGCACAATATGCAAACAGTGCCATGGATATAGTATTTTAAGTCTTTACATAAACATTAACATGTCAATATGTAACTCAGATTGTCTTCCTCAATTTTACCATCCTTTCTTGATTAGAAATACTTTTCCAGTGTATTTGATATTTAGCATACAACAGACTTGTACATTTTACTAACAACTTGCAACATCTTGTATAGATATGCATAATAAATTCAGAAATATAGTGAACATTCCATCTGTAATATGGCATTCATCCAATAAACTGACCTCATGCAGTTTATGTTAAGAATATATGTGTGTTTTAACATAATTTTTTATAACTTCAAGACTTGCGTATGAAGGCTACTAATAAAATAAATTTTAAAATATGGAATTTTATTTTGAGATAAAATCATGTTACAATAAATAATAAAACATCTCTTGTTAATGCAGCCAGTTTATGTAGAGATATTACATAAATTGGCTTCAGTACTGCATGTTATATATTTTAAAATTGTCAAAGATTACTAAAAATGTGTATATAAAAACTACCATAAAAAGATATTTCAACTGTAAAACTAGAATGTAAAGCTCTTTTTTTTCTGTTACAATATGCAATGAAGTTAATCGTTTTGATTTAAAATGAACTTGTGATTCCTAATGATTTGGCATGAGAAGTAGTTAGTGTTTGCTAATTCATGGAAACTAGTGTATCTAGACCACAACTGTCTTGATCAACAGTCATTGGTATCCTACTTTTGACAACAACAACAACAAAAAGGTGGAGACTAAGATAAGGCTTAACATTTGTGTAGATCATGGACAAATTAAGAAAAATAAGGAAAATTCGTTTTCAATTCCTATGATTTTTATTTTATTATGACTTCCTCAATACAAAAATATTTGACCATAGTATTTCTGATTGTTCAAAACTACGTTGCAGAAATATCTTTGACAGCAGCAGAGTAACCTAAAAGCTGGACCTGAGCTAGACGTAGAATGATATTTATAACTATGGAAAATAATGAATTTTGTCAATAAGAAATAATTCACTTTCAGACAGAAAGATATTTATACTCTAAAGATTTGATTTGAAGAATATAACTTAATGTTTCACCTAAGAGTTCTAAAAACCTCTGACATGAAATGTGTTAAATGATGAGTTTAATATTATTATCAATTGGTTGTCATTGGTGTTTAGGCACAGTTTATCAAACATTTCTTATTTCATTTATGTCAACCTTTTTCTGTATGTTCATATTCTTTTTGTAAAATAGTTAATACTGTTCTGAAATATTGTGTATAGAAATACATTGCACTCAAACCAATCATGAAAATAGTTTGACATTGAAGATGTACTTGTTGAAGTTTGTCAACTATTATTCGTCAATTTTTTACATAGCATTTTTTAAAAGAAGGTGAGTAATTTGTTAACTTCTGTTAAAATATGAAATGAAATAGTTTACAAAGTAAAAAAAAGAAACAGTAAAAAGGTACTGAAAATAAATAGAACTAAAAGACAGCTAATAATACATATTTATAAAAACTAATCTTTTAAGTTTTGTAGACTAATTATTACTGTTCATGGAAGTGTTTAAAAATCACATGTAACATGAATTTTGAAACATTTTAATATCTGTACGTGTAGGTTGAAGGAGATGTTTAAGTTATTGAAGCAATGTGCTAAACTGTTGCATTTACCTTTATGTGTTCATTTTTTCTACTTTTGTTGGTTTTTAGTTTTTAATACAAAGATATTATTGCAATTCATATGTAAGAAAAATGTCTTAAGCAATAAAGACAAACTTGTAACACCATAAAAAAGGGTATTCCCTTTCAAATTCAGATTATAGGTAACTAATCAAATATTAAGCACATTATTTTTTGTTCATTTATAAATAAACTTAGCATTACGAGGGCTCTTTATTTATAAATATTGCAGACAAAATTAATGTTTCAGCTGAATAATATAATTTATTGATGTAGAAGTGTAAATATCACAAGCTAAAATGTTTTTACATTGATTGTGTTTACAGTGAATTAAACGGTCATGGAAATTAGAATTCTTTATTTTTTAAAAATATCCTCAACTTGTACTACTTACCCCAATGACACAGCAGTATGTCTGCAAACTTACATTGGTAGAAACTAGGTTTTGATACTGGTGGTAGGCAGAGTACAGATAACCCATTGTGCTTAATTACCCACAAACTTGTGGTTTTACCTTTGAGATTTTAGGAGACTTAAACACGAAAAAGGACAATGGAGAAAGTGTCAATAGTTTATGAATACAGAATTGACTTTTTTAGATTTTATTTTTATCTTTATGTTACATGTGAAGAAAGTTGTTCATGTTAAAATTTATCTTTTGGTGCAACAGGTTTGTTGGATATCCAGGACATCACAATTCATTGTTTGGATATCGACAAGAGGAAGTATGTAAAACATTGTCAGTTTTTTTTGTTATATAAAAGTTCAGCTGTTAAACTGTTATTTTAATTATTATTTTTTTTGTACACAGTTTTTTCATAGTACTGTATAATAATTCCAAAACATGCTTAACATCTGTTGACATTGTAGCTATTTCTCAATATCCAGTGTCATTAGCTGCTCGGTCCAGTGGTTCTTTGAAGACATTGTGTCGGCTGGTATGTGGAATACTTCTATTACTCTCCTGTCTTGTTGTTTACATGATCTGGCCAATTCCTTTTCTGATGGTGTCCCAGTACTTCCTGTGTATTTTTTTTTACCAGAAATGAGTATTTTCCTCAGGCATATACTTTTTTTATTTTCATGGTATCCCATTCTGGGGTGAGTGCTTTTTCTTTTCGCCTTCATACTAGCAACTACTTTTACTATAATTACTACCACCATTATGCAACAGGTTCTGTCAAAATGAGGTGCCCTGTAAGATCATTTAGGCACCTACCAGATGATATTATCTTATTATAGATTGCCACTCATGGAGATTCATGAATACAGCTAAAAAGGATCTTGCTGATCTTCAAGCTGAATAAATTGTGAATGGTTTGCTGTGAAAAAAATGTTGGGAACTTGATTCACCTATTGCACAGATTCCAGAGCTCTGTTTTTCAGGACTCCCCAGTGCATTTTAGCACCCCAGGCTGTATTAGTGCAGCTTGAGAATCTGTGGCAGACAAAAGGTTTTTCCACCAATGTTTATGAGCATGTTCAACTACTCTTGGAGAAGAGGGCAAAGTCAGGGGTCCTCCTTCTAGGGTTTTTCAATGTTTTTTTACATTTTTTAGAAAGAGTGGCTCCAGCCTTCCTAGGAACCTACTCATAAATTTGGTTCATATTTTGCACATAGCTATCTAGTTGGGGAGTGCAAAACCCTTCTCTTTGATCAGTGCTAGTTTTGGTTATCGTTCATGGAGGTTGGTTCACTATATCATAATTTTGAAACCAAAGCAATTCCATTGTAAGTCCTTGGTTGAGTGCAGGTTCCACATAAGTCCAGGGTTAAGTAGAATACTTTGTTTTGTTTGGTTTGTTTTGGAATTTCGCACAAAGCTACTCGAGGGCTATCTGTGCTAAGTAGAATACACCTTATCCACTTGGTTAGAGACTGAGAACAAATGTTCGTAATTCCATACCAGATGAGTTCTTTTCATTTGTTGAGTATGACATATGGGATCTCATTATTCCTAGCCTCGGGTGTTACCTGTTGGACTCGTTAAGTGTTGCTTACTTTCTTGTCGTTATTTTGATGGTGCCAAATGCAACATTCTGTGGTTACAGGTTGGTATCTGAAGTATATATATATATATATATATACAAGGATATATTATATATATATACAATGTTTGATATATACAATTAGGGACAGCTAGTGCAGATAGTCCTTGTGTAGCTTTGCACAAAATTAAAAAAAAAACACTAGAAAACACACAAACAAACAAAAAACTACAACTAATAATAATATTTTAAAAAATGTTCATGAGTAGCTGCTTCATTACTGCTTCAGGGGTTACACCAGCAACAAGGATTTAGTTCTTTTTTTCAAAAGTCTTCGGAGAAAGGGTTAATAATGCTATTTTTTTCCCAGCCAACAGGAAGTGTACTTTGAATAAAAATCAAGATTTCATCTATAAGATGGGACTTGTGCAATGTATGGCCAAAAATATACATCACATGCAAGAAAGAAAACTATATTGAAACAAGCATAGGTACTAAAACAAATGTATAATGGTAAATCTGTTAGAAATCACAATCTGAAGCTCTTAAAATGTAGACAATAATGTTGTGATACACAACTTCTTTGTGACGTACAAACACTTCCATTAACTGAGTGAGGACTGATATTGGTGAATAATAACAATCATTTGGCAGTCACGTGTGAACCACTCAGTTGACAAATTAGACAGTAAAGTTATTGAAATATGTTCCAGTTATCCTAATAGGTTGATTCTATTTTGGTAGGAATATGGTACAGAATTCTTAATTCTGTTGGAAAAATTTCTGTCATCACAAATGTAAGTACAGAGAATTATGTACTAAGCAGTGTTTTTACTTGTTCTTTACACTAACTGTTAGTAATATCACATACAGTGATAAAGGAACACTTGATACACATCTATGATATTGGAGTGAGACACCATAAGAATCATTATAAATGAAATAAACTCTTTACATTTCCTTTCAAATTTTATCTAAATTATAAAATTATTTTAAGAAACGTTTGATTTTTAAGGTGACTATTAAATTAATGTTATAAGTATAGGTCAATTCCAAAACTGTTACTTAATATGATTTCTTTTAGAATTTCTGTGTACTTGTGTTTTTTTCTGCAGTGATTTTCTGAAGCACCTTTAGTGGGTTTATAAAATACATTGATGTGATTTCATTTTGCAAGTCAGTTTACAGGTTTACACCTACTGACCATTGGTTATTAATTAAAGACCAAATTTTGTGTGTTAAAGAATTGTCATGATGTTGATCCATCACAATTTTGATGTAATATAAAGACTTAATTGTTACTATCATGAAGAGACAGAAGTTTATAATGTAATACATATTTATGTCAATAGAAACAATAAATTGTTTTTAACCTTTCTGATCACTTTAAGTACAGTGTCACCATATTATTACTTTATTTTGGAATTATATAGTATAATAATTCAAATTGATGTACATTTAATATAAAAAGTAATAATGTCATAAGAAATTTAAGATGAAAATGCTATTATTTTCTGTTTTATCAAGCATGGTTAGTGATGCAATAGACATTTAACACAGTGAATTTTATTATAATCCACAATGTCAAACCTAGTTAACTGTGTACTGTGACGTTTACATATGTGAATATTTTTTTCTACATTGTCAAATATACTTAATGGTGTGAAACTTGATAAGGTTTGCTCTTATACAATCAAACTAAATAATATTACAGTATATTATTTAAGGTGAAAGAAAGTGTGTTATTTTCTGAACTGTTAATTCTATATTCTTACTTTTCAGGCTCTAATTATTGCCTTCTCGTCAAGTTTCATTGATGAGACATTTTATAAACTTTTCATTTCACCAGATGGTTCACTGAATGGATTTCTGAACTTTACTCTATCAGATTTCAACATCAGTGACTTTTCTGGTGATATGAATATTCTCACTGAAACTGACGCCAGTGTGGAATACTGCAAGTAAGTGTTAATTTTTATTTTATTGTTTCAAATTAACAGAGCATAAAAAACAATGCATGTGTGATTAAGAACCAATGTGGTATCTCTTTAACCCTACTGACGTGAGACGTCAAAGTGAACGAGTTACAACCGTTTAACATAGATTCAAACTTTAACCTTACTGATATCGGACACGAAAGTGCACAAGTTACTACCATTTTACGTAGATTCAAACTTTAACCCTATTGACATGGGAAATCAAATTGTGCAAGGTACAACCATTTTACTGAGTTAGTTTCAAAGTTATCATCCATGAAAGTATTTTCCATCACTGCAACAACATTTTTACCACAATGAACCAGATACAAGGCAGTTGAATGCAACATGATACATTTGGCATGTATAAGTTGGTGGAAATGATGCCTAGCACGCACAGATAGATGGGTACAGATGATGTCTATTATGTTAAATGTATGGGTGGAAATGATGTCTAGCATGGTCA
>VWRL01001425.1:0-35178 GCA_011833715.1 Carcinoscorpius rotundicauda
TCTGCTTGTTGGTTTTTGGAATTTCGCCAAAAGCTACTCGAGGGCTATCTGTGCTAGCCGTCCCTAATTTAGCAGTGTAAGACTAGAGGGAAGGCAGCTAGTCATCACCACCCACCGCCAACTCTTGGGCTACTCTTTTACTAACGAATAGTGGAATTGACAGTTAACCAAGTTGTAGATAGAAAGAAGGTTGTGCTGTTAACCAAGTTGTAGTAAGAATGAAGGTTGTACTGTTAACCAAGTTGAAAATAGAATGAAGGTTGTACTGTTAACCAGGTTGAAGATAAACTGTTTTACCCTGTACGTAAGTTGTTTGAAGGGAAACTAAATGTATGTGATAAACCTACCTTCAAGGGCTAATGATAACATTATGATTACTTGTTTTTAGAATCACTACGAGTTATTAGTAATACGCATATCAGAAGACATTTCATTTGAAACTGTCCCGTCAAAGGAATTAGTTTTACTATGATGTTTACAGAGATTACGAGATCTTCTAACTCTATTATTATATAGATATTATAAAAGGAAAAAGTGTGTAATGTTGTAAATTTATGATGGCCCATTGATGAGATATTTAAAATATCCGAGCAGCTGTCTAATAAAGGATTTAATAAACATACATTAACCCATAATGTTGAATTTGACGTCTTGTCGACGTACTGACATTTGTTTATACGTAAATGATTTAAACAGTACGCTAACTTTTAAAGATAGGTGGATATTTGTTTGTGTATAAAATATTTAATTAGTACACGGAATATCTACGGACTTACAACGTTTGAAATCGGGTTTCCGTGGTGGGAAACTCATTCTCTAACTTTGTGCTTAATTACAAACAGACAAACTATACTGGCATCTGTTTATACGGAAAGGAAGCAGTCAGTACACTAACCCTTAACGTCGACTTGGACATCTCGTGTCTGTTTATATCCTACACTATTAGATGCGATACACTTGTAATGTCCCGCATCTTCATAGTGGACACGATCCAAGCGAAGATTTTTCCCGGACCCGACACCTTCCATCCGGCCAGCGTCTCGAACTCTCCCCCAACAATAGGAAGGAACGGGTTTTCCGTCAGCTTGGCACTCTAGGTCCAGAGAACTTCCTCTCTCAGCTTGTACTGCTTTCGGAGGTTCTTTTATAATTTCAGCGCCATCTACAAAATTAATATGAACTATTATTTATACAATTGTCAACAGAACCAAATTTTTTTTTCAGTCTGAACATCCATTGGTAAAATATAAGTTGAAAAATTTCAGATAATACCTGGTTTTTAGCACAAAGTCATATTATATAGAGGATCGAACCGTAAACTTTAGCGTTATAAGCCCTCTATTTAACCTCGTGCAGGCTTCTACAGAATGTATGAATATTGGTTCGCTAGTTGTTAAGAGCAAAATTATACAATGCGTGTTCCGTTCTCAGTGGGTATCGAAACCCGACTTTTAACGTTATAAACCGTGATGCTTTCCAACGTATCAGCTGTTTGTTTGTTTGTTTTTTAATTTCGCACAAAGCTACTCGAGAGCTATCTGTGCTAGCCCTCCCTAATTTAGCAGTGTAAGATTAGAGGGAAGGCAGCTACTCATCACCACCCCCTGCCAACTCTTGGGCTACTCTTTTACCAACGAATAGTGGGATTGACATTCACTTTATAACGCCCCCACGGCTGAAAGGGCGAGCATGTTTGGCGCGACCGGGATGCGAACCCGCAACCCTCAGATTACGTGTCGCACGACTTAACACGCTTGGCCATGCCGGGCCACGTATCAGCTGTAAAACAGAACAAAATGAATTAGTTTGTTGTTAACTTCTGGCACCTTGTTCCTCAATTTGTTCAAATGAATATTCCGAACAATAACAGCAATTAAAGGAAAGTTATAAGACAGCGCCCCCTAGTCTAATTTTCAATATTCCACTTTTAAAACACGAAGATTATATATTGCAACTCTGTCACTGAAAGCCTCCACCACCAGGTGGCGTAGCAGTAATTCAGTAGGCTTGTGATTCTAGAAATCTGAATGGGCAGAGCACCTGTAGCCCGTTGTGTAGCGTTGCGCTTAAAAGCAACCCCAGCAACGAAGTAAACTGTCACGGAAAAATATATATATAGCTACACACAGACAGAAGAAGCTTGTTCAATTGCTTTTTACAAGTAACACTTGACAGCACAAAATATCTTAACGTTTTCTCCAACTACAATCACTTACGATTCTGTTTGAAAAGGTTTGACCTACAATTATTTGTTATAGTGACTAATAATTACCTTAGTCGATGATTTGCTGTTCCGTAAATCGATTTCAGTAACGCATATTAAATTATAAATACACATAAAAATGATTTCATACACGTTTAATTAATTACAACTTCGTGAACTGTTTCATCAGAGTCACTCTCATACCAAACACTTTTAGCCTTGAAGTCGTTATTAAGTTACAGTCAATCCCTTTGTTCGTTGGTAAAAAAGTGTTCAATTCTCACCAACAACCTGTCGAAAGTTTCCAGAGAAGATTTTGATTTTCGTTCCGAAGACTTTTTCAGTATAAATCTCATAGATACACCAAACCTGAGTAGTTTCACGAGCGTTGTCAAGTATGACGGTGATTAAACATATGTCAGTTTCAGGTTTAATTAATCATCACGTTAGCGCAAATCAGGTGGATAATTTGTGGAGGCTACGAATCTACATAATTAATTTAACGTTTTCTCAGTCAGAAGAAGGATGGATTTGAACTGTATACTTGACCACAAACGCATGTAACGTCAAATATCGTTTCTTCTTTCCTTTCTGTTCAAATTCTGTTTACGTCAAAATAAAGACAGCTGAGAATGAAAATCGAATGTAATAGCTTTAAGAGGATTCCATAAGCTACCACGTCTGTTTTAAGTTTAAAATGGAGTTTATAAACCGCGCACTTTGTGTCACGAAAGCCAAATGAACTGAACGAAGTCTGAATCTTTCGAGTTTAAGTATCGTGAACTAAATTTGTTATAAAATATCTAATACTTCATTGAACACTTTGTCTTGCGATAATATACTTAAAAAGTTTAGCACGCGGTTTAAAACTGTGCACCATTTGTTGTTTTAATATCATTCAAGATTTGGCTTGAACAATTTTGTGATGTCATTTCCAAAGATCACGTGCAGTGCGTTTAAAACTCATCATTTACGTGAAACCAATCATTTATTTTCTTCCTTTCGCGCGCAACTAATAAGCTGAAAGTATTTGAAAACAGCAACAAGAAACATAAAACTCCCAGCGAGTGTAGCTTTGATTTTTTACAGAATGTACGTAAATAGGCTTAGCTGTTTAGAAAAACGAAAAAATTTAAATACCAGTTAATTCAATATTTCAGACGTGTTATTTTAAACTTACCTGCTGTTTGTCTTAACGCAAAGCTGTACATCGGGCTGTTTGCGATCTGTTCATCTAAAAAAAAATTAAATCGTGGGTTTTAGCGTTGTAAGCCCGTAAAATTACCCCTGAAACTAAGCGACCCTCCTACAATAACAATTTTAAAACAATGTTTTTTTTTATTTCCTTGTTAAGTTTAAACTCATAGATTTTCTTGTTGCAAAGCTCCATCGGGTTATATGCTGAGTCCGTCGAGGGGAATCGAACCGCTGGTTTTGAGGTTGTAAATCCACAGTTAATAATACTGATGCGAATAAAATCACTCTGTCAGTTTTAGAGATTTGGTCGATATATCAAAATGTGTTTATGGGAATAACGGGCCATTTAAATTCACGAGGGGTTTTCACAACCTTATTTAAACTAGACGTTTTGTCTGACGTGGATATAAATACATGCTGAAAATTTGGACAAATGTTATTATATAATATGACATGCGTGTTTTCTTGAAGCAGAGTCATACTGGGCTATCTGCTGAGTCCACTGAGGTTAATCAAACCCCTAATTTTAGGGTTGTAAGTTCGTAGACTTACCGTTGTACCAGCGGTGGACATAAGGTGTCTAAAAATTACGTTAACGTAATTTATTATTAATGGAGTGGATAACATTATTTTCGAATGCACTGTCTTTAACTTCTTCAATCAAAACGGTCAGATCAGAAATTTGTACTTACATCGAACGTTGAGAAAATAGCCGAACGAAGTAAAGAAACCAAACAGATGTTTAGTGGTACATTTATACCAGCCAGCATCTTTTCTGGAAATTGAGGTAAAATTGAGATATCCCCCTGAGGAAACATCGAAAGGAAGAGGACTTTGATCCTTCTGCCACAAGGGGTCGCTCAGGGGGTTGGCTTCGACATCACACTTCAAAGACACAGCCATACTCTCGACGATAGGAATTCCAAAACCTGGTTCTCTGCTTATCGAAAACGTGGGACCATCTAGAAAGGAGTCAATATTTTCTGTAAAAATGGAGGTATGACTGACTACAGAACATTTAAATTTGAATAACAACAGTAACATTTTAAACAACACTACGTTAAAAGTTCTGAATTAATCAAATGAAAAACAACAACTTTAAATGCTACCATCGATTCACTGTGACATTGGAAATATAAACAGTGCTTAATCAAATACGTAAAACATCCGACGAATTTTCCTTTCGTGATGACGAGAAACTCGTTTGTTTGTTTCGGTTTTTTTGTTGTTTTTTTTAAATTTCGAGCAAAGCTACTCGAAGGCTATCTTCGCCAACCGTCCCTAATTTAGCAGTGTAAGACTATAGGGAAGGCAGCTAGTCATCACTACCCACCGCCAACTCTTGGGCTACTTTCTTACCTATGAATAGTGGGATTGGCCGTAACATTATAGCGCCACCACGGCTGAAAAGGCGAGCCCGTTTGGTGCGACGGGGATTCGAACCCGCGACCCTCGGGACCCAACTTGTCATGCCGGTCCCGAAACTCCCTTGAAGTAAAAATATATTCTCAAGACGGTTGGTTGGGGCATTAGCACTTTAATAAACACAAGGTGCAGAACGTCGTTTCGGCCTGAAGATGGCCTAAGAAGATCGAAACGTTGTTCTGTGATTTATTTTAATTAAAGTTTTTAATATCCATACGAGCCCTCGGGAAGATACAATATATTTCTTTGTTTTCTTGATTTGTTAGTAAAAACGCAAAGAAACATAATTCGATATAAAGATACGTGTTTTTAACATCACTGGTTAAACCAACTTTTCATTATCAAATGAAAGATAAAACTACATTTCACGTTTGCTCATTAGGGCCACGATAAGTACTGGAAACAAAAAAAAATCTATGCATTATTACCTGAAGAAATTTAAAGTCACTGCTAATAGCAGAGTTTTTTGTTAAGCATCTACGTTAGAGGATGGAGAAGTGTTTTTGTAATTAAACTTTTTTCCAAGTTCTATTAATCTAAAAACGATACCTAGAAACAACGTTTTTTTTTAGTCAATAACCTCAGAAAAATGAATAACTATTGGCACGGTTCATCAACTAAAATTCAGAGAAAATAAAAGAAATGTTCGACTTCGGTTCATTACGAATGACGCCACTTAAAGGTCAAATTATAAAAACAATATTTGTAAAGTTCATTCGTCAGCATTACCATTCTTCGTGACTATTTTGATATCAACCTGTTGACTGCCAAGTATTTTCAGCTGTTACAATGCATCTCTAATGCTTCTTTATTTTGTAACTTTTTCCGTGACGCTATTTTGGATCGAAAGTGAAACAGTTTGTAAGTAGGTCAAATGTATGTATGGTGATGACATCTAGTGTTGAAGTTAGGTATTATTGAGAACGTATTAACTCGTTCGTGACACTGTATTACAGATCGGCTTGGACGAGTTATCTCGTCTACGGCACTGAACAGTTTAAAACTTCACTATTTTGACCATTATGTGCATATTTATATCAGCTATTGGACAATGTTTGAGTGCAGTAAAAGAGTTAATAGCTAATAGCTGACATCTACAGGTGTGCTTAAGAATTCCCGATCTAAGAAGAGGATAGTGAGACCATTCCTCATTGTAAGATGTCTTGTTGGAATTTCGTTTTTTAATGTTTAGGTTTTCAACAGGTTCCTCCAGAGAAAGATTTATGATTCGCCATGACTACTTACACAAAACGTTCAATGATACACTGGCTGTAAATGGTTGTATCCATGCCTCGTGAAAGACAAAGGAGACCAGTTCTTTCTTGTTGAATGCTCTCGTGATGTTGAGGGACAACAAACTCCAGCTTCGATACGTTTTGTTTCCCGGTAGATATTCTGTGAAAAGCTCCCCACTGGAAGAGACGTTTGTTGTTTCTAAGAACCATTGTATTCGTCGAACAGGAATAGATGAATTTTCAGCCACACATTTGATTAGGAGCAACTGCCATTCTTGGAGAGTGATGACTGCGCCTTGAGGAAGTCTTTTGTCTTCGAGTTGTATGTAAGGCTCTACTGGTGGGTCTGGAACGTAGAATCCGAAGAATGAACACAGATCTATTATTTCCCTTTACAGAACATACAGAGAATAAAAGTAAATTATAGAACCTTATCCAAAATTATGTTGTAGCTTCTTGCTAATACTGTACCATAAAAAACATGGACTCAGTCAAATCTATGACTTTTACTAAAACACCAACCACGTCTTACAACGTGTCTTTTATTAAAGTTTTGTGATTCATTTTCTCAGGCTCTATAAAGACACGAAAAAGGCTTTAATTAAACACTAATTGCCAGCTCTGCTGGTAACGAGGTTACCACACCTTATACTGATAGAAAACGAAACACGTTCAGCATGATGAGTGAGTGACGTCATCACAAATTATCAGCACACTACTCACTGGAAAACAGCAAAAGTTGATTGTCGTGCGGAATATTATGAAATTTATTTGACTTGTTATAAAAAGAAATCACTTGGTGCATAAAAAAAAACCGACTTTTCGATTGCAAACAAAACACAGTAACAATAACATAATTACAGACAACTTAAATCTGTTATTCTATTTTTGAAACCTACTCAGCACCGTAAGTTCCATTATTTCGACTTTACTTCCGACTGAACCATCATTTCTAACTCTGCCACACCCCCACAGGCCCTCGTCAGTGGTGACGACGTCCTGAATTGTAAGAACTGTAATTCCGTTACGAGTTACGTTCCAGAATCTACGATTGGCAGTCATAGCTTCTAGGACCACTGGCTGGCCGTTTTGTAGCCACTGAACTGATCCGCCAGGTGTCTCTAATTCGCATGAGAGACTGACTGTTGCTCCTGCTTGCACTGTTTTCTTCAAACCTTTTCCTATTTGTTTTGAAGCTGTAATAATAATAATAATACGTAACTTAAAACATGATATTTTATGATATTTCATCAACACAGCCGAAGTTTCGAAATATTTCGTAAATTTTCTATTTCTAAATTTAGGCCCAGCATGGCCAAGCGTGCGACTCGCAATCTGAGGTTCGCATCCCCGTCGCGCCAAACATGCTCGCCCTTTCAGCCGAGGGGGGCGTTATAATGTGACGGTCAATCCCACTATTCATTGGTATAAGAGTAGCCCAAGAGTTGGCGGTGGGTGGTGATGACTAGCTGCCTTCCCTCTAGTCTTACACTGCTAAATTAAAGACGGTTAGCACAGACAGCCCTCGAGTAGCTTTGTGCGAAATTCAAAAACAAACAATTTTTAGGTTTATAAAATTTCTTTTAGCGCAAAGCTATACAAGGGGATAGAGGCGTTTTATCGACTGGGGTCTACCGTTGTTTGGTTTGGTTTGAATTTCGCAGGAAGCTACACAAGGGCTATCTGCGTTAGCCGTTTCTAATTTAGCAGTGTAAGACTAGAGGGAAGGCAGCTAGTCATCACCACCCACCGCCAACTCTTGAGCTACTATTTTGCTAACGAATAGTTGGATTGACCCTCACATTATAATGCCCCTACGGCTGAAAGGGCGACCAGAATTCGAACCCGCGACCAATTACGAGTCGAGCATCTTAACCCACCAGGCTATGCCGGGCTTAGAATACGATACAACTTATATATACCCAAGCTTTAGTTGTGTGTAAGTTTGATGAAACAATGTTTTCAGACTAAATTTTGGCTTGGAAACAAACTTACTTAGTTTTTAATGTCTAATTCAACACGATAAAAATGAACACAGTTAAACTTGGTCTACGCACGAAAAGAAAATACCTGATTCATTACATGACAAGAATGTCATCAGGTTATCTTATTACCAGTAAACGATAAGTATCCCATTGTAAACGTGTTTCAAGTCACTATACCTTTTATGAATTCTAAATTAGAATACATATATACGTTATACATACATATAAATTGACGTTTATATTCTCAATATGAACTGTGACAAAAGGATTACATACAACCACATCTGCTTATCAGGACTTCAACATGAAATATTATAGGTTAGTTATATAAAGCTAAACGTCAAACATTATAATATTCAGTTTTATCAACACATAACTTAGATAATTTACTGATGTTAACATCCGGGACTTTATATTACAGCCAAGCAAAAAAAAAAAGTGAGTGTACATCTCTTACACACACGTTACACATACAAGTCACGAAATTATAACGGAGTTTTTCAGATCATTTTAAACAAAGTAGCTCCTCAAAAACATTAGGATGACGTCAGGGAATGAAGCAATAGTGTGTGGTAGTTTTATTCAATGTATGACGGTGTTTTTACGTCATAGAATGAAGAAACTGAAGTTTTAAATATGGACGGTAACTTTTGTTCACCTCAGAAATTCCTAAAGTTCGGAGGTATCCGACCGTAATATTGAGTTAATGACTAGAGTGAAGGCAGTCCACGTACAACACACGCCATCACAAAAACTTCATCTGGTTTTGTTTATGGAATAGCGTAAATGACTGTTCCATTTGTAACGCGCCCACAGTTTACAGTGCGTAGCATATTAAGTGACATAACTTCTCGAACCTTGGATTTTTGAACCACCTAACTTCATGTACATCAAACCATTGCACTATATATATATCAGTGTTTTAACGTCAATGTATTGGCGTTCAAGAATCATTCTTCGAAACGCATGAATAACAAAACCAATGAAAGGTTCACGAGATCTGCATTTCCAATTAAACGTATTTTCTCTCAAGTCCCGGATGAATTAATAATAAAAAAAATACTTGAAATAACGATATAAAATATCAACTTATTTTCAGCGCCAGTGAAAGTTTGATGTGGAAGATACTTTTAAAATATTGGTGGCTTCATGTAATGAGTTCGACCACCAATCTGTGAGTTGCAGGCTCTGATCTTTTCACCGAATATCTTCGCCATTTCAACCGCCTTTCAATGTGACGGTCAATCCCATTATTCGTTGGTAAAATAGTGACCCAGGAGTTGGCTGTGAGTGACCTGCCATCTAGTCTATCACTGGCGAGTTGGGGACGGCTTAGTGCAAATGAGCCTCCAATCGCTTTGCGCAAATTTTAGAACAAAGCAAACCCAACGCTCGATGAAAAACGTAATGTAGTCGCGAAATTATTAGACAATGGAGACAAAAATCTCTGATATTTTTGTTGAATTAAGAAACATAAATGAGAACTTTGAGCAACAATACATCTCTCTATTTCGTCACTGCTGTGTTGACGTCATCGGTTTACCACACGATAAGTCTCCAAAAGCGCGATTTGTTTGTTTGTTTGTTTTGGAATTTCGCACAAAGCTACTCGAGGGCTATCTGTGCTAGCCGTCTCTAATTTAGCAGTGTAAGACTGCAGCTAGTCATCACCACCCACCACCAACTCTTGGGTTACTCTTTTACCAACGAAAAGTGGGATTGACCGTCACATTATAACGCCCCCACGGCTGGGAGAGCGAGCATGTTTAGCGCGACTCGAATGCGAACCCACAATCCTCAGATTAGAGTGCATGCCTTAACGCGATCGGCCATGCCAGGCCACCCAAAAGCGCGATAAATGTAAACAAAGAATCTCAAAAATCGTTAGATCTAAGATCCTGATAAGACCTGCGATTTGTCGAGATCTGAGCGGATTCGTAAGCGTGATATGGAACTACATTTTTCAGGTTATCAGGAAGAGCTGGTCTTGCTTTTTATCAGACTATCGGTTTCTTTGTGTTTTGAATTTCGCGCAAAGCTACATGAGGGCTACCTGCGCTAGCCGTCCCTAATTTAGCAGTGTAAGACTAAAGGGAAGGCAGCTAGTCATCACCATTTACCGCCAACTCTTGGGCGACTCTTTTACCAACGAATAGTGGGATTGACCGTCACATTATAACGCCCCCACGGCTGAAAGGGCAAGCATGTTTGGCGCTACTGGGAGGCGAACCCGTGACCCTCAGATTGCAAGTCGCACGACTTAACACACTTAGCCATGCCGGGTCAAATAAATAGTCAAAAAGGTTTAATAAAAGCTTTCCGAATTGAACTATCATTGGGTGGAACGAAAACATGTGGGCGGCAGCAATAATTCTGCTAACTGTCAACGAAAAGTTTTCGTTTGTTTCGAATTTCGCACAAAGCTACTCGAGGACTATCTGAGCTAGCCGTCCCTAATTTAGCAGCGTAAGACTAGAGGAAAGGCAACTACTCATCACCGCCCATCGCCAACTCTTAGAGTACTCTTTTATCAACGAACAGTGGAATTGACCGTCATATTATAACGTTCCCACGGCTGAAAGTGCGAGCGTGTTTGGTGCGACCGGGATTCGAATCCGCGACTCTTGGATTACGAGTCGAACGCTTTAACACGCTTGGCTATGCGGGGCCTTCTCAGGCTATAAAGATAATACAGCAGTTTCACGTTACGTCGTGTTTTACAGTTTGACGTCGAGTCTCCGGTGAGGTTAGAAAAAAAGATCAAAAAGAAATCCCCAGGGTCACTTAAGGAAAGTTAGATTTCTGTTGCCAATTTCTGTAAAATATTCCAGTATAATTCATTACTACTTCAAAGAATCTTCACTTTAAGAGGTTGGCGCGTTCTGTCATCACTCTCCAGGGAACTAAAACTGAACACAGCACGAAAATATCTTTCCAAACGATGACAAGAGAGAATGGTTACTTTCATATTCTCCCTCTTTTAAAAAGGAAGTGAAAGGAAACCCAAGCCTCTCATAAAATTGAAAAACCCAGTTTTCGATATTAGTTTAAATTACACTCCACAACGTTTTTGAAAAGTTTTGCTTCCTGAAAGGTTTTTTGCTGATTGTGACAGGTACCTGGTGGGTATGTACAAATATAGTTTTGGTTTTGCTGCATCACGTGGGAACTCTGAGAAATAGACAGTTAACTGTTTACCGGCAATAACGTATTTAATGCGTTTATGTTTCTAACACGTTATTAAGTTCAACATAATTAAAAGTGCTTTGCTCCTGATTTTCGTTTGTATTCAATGTCCGGTGCATCACGTTGCAGTGTCCAACAGTGGTCAGCAAGCATTGACGGATTACAGTTGCCCTGATATCGTTTTTCCATTGTAGCAATGTCCTGGTGAAACCTTTCACCGTGTTCGTCACTGACAGCACCAAGATTTGCGGGAAAGAAGTCCAAGTGTGAGTGGAGGAAATGAATCTTGAGTGACATGTTGCACTTCATTGTTTTGTATGCTTTGAGAAGTTTGTCTACCAGCTGAATATAATGTGGGATTCTATAATTGCCAAGAAAATTGTCTTTGAAGGCTTTTCAGGCAATTTTTTCAGGTCCAACTAACAAATCTTTGAACCGCTTGTCACTCATAATATGTCTGATCTGAGGTCCAACAAAAATGCCCTCTTTGATCTTGGCCTCAGTTATTCTTGGGAACATCTGTCTTAAATAACGAAAACCTTCGCCTTCTTTGTTCATTGCTTTCACCAGATTCTTCATAAGTCCCAATTTTATGTGAAGAGGAGGCAAAAAAAAATATTTGCCGGGTTGACAAGTGGTTCATGCACTACATTTTTCTGTCCTGGAACTAACTTTTTACGGAGTGACCAGCTGTGTCTAGAATAATGTGACTCTTTGGCACAACTATCCCATTCACAGATGAAACAACAGAACTTTGTATAGCCAAGCTGCAGTTCCAGTAACAGAACAACAACTTTCAGGTCTCCAAAGATATTCCAGTTGTACTTACTGTATTGGATGTGCTTCAGCAACATTTCCATGTTCTCGTAGGTTTTCTTTAGATGTGTGCTGCATAGCCAACAGGTATTGAAGAGTGAACGTTGTCATTATGTTACAGAACAGCTTTAAGGCTTAACATTGATGATTCAATAAAGAGATACTACTATTGCGGGTCATGGTCACAACCCAAAGCAGTGAATAATACTTCAATGTCAACACAAAAACAGAGACTGTCAAATTGTGCAAAGAATTTGGTTATATCATCTTGGCAGCTTCGAAAAACAGAAATTTTCGTACCTGGTGACAGCAAACACCATTCCTGCAGTCTCGAACCCAGAAATTCGGCTTTTTCTTTTGACAGACCCAATCTCTGACCAGATCGTTTAACTCTGACTGTGTTATGAGATATGGATCACCTGAAGATTACAGTTCAAAAGCTGGATCAATGTCAGTTCCTTGCATTGCAGTTTCTTCATCTGGTTCGTCTAAGGTCCATTCCTCTGGTGGTTTTGGAATTGGAAGACTGTCGTCATGTGGCAGAGGTCTCATTGTTGAAGGCAGATTAGGGTATTCAATTGACTTCTTGTTTTTGGCAGAGAAACCAGACATATTATTCAAACAGAAGTAACAGTGCGTCGCATGGTCTTTCTGTTCTCGCCATATCATCGGGACAGCAAACGGCATTGTCTTTCGAGTGCCTCTGAGCCAAGCTCTCGGACAGACAGCACATGTTGCACAACAAATGTGAGGCGCCCATTCCTGGTCTTGATCACCAATTATACAGTCGAAGTACAGATGACATGCTTTCTTCACAAGAGCAGTCATTGAGCGTCTCTGATGAACAAGCGTATACTCGCCACAAATATAGCAAAATGTATCGCGGCTGTTACAATACTGACGAGACATACTGACCGGCACCAATAGTCCTGTAAAACTTCTATAACATCTAACTTACTTGTTACAGTGCTACTGAGGCAATGATATATCCTGAAACAATACGTACACACTATAAGGTCTATATTAATCCAATGAGCAGCATCTGTGTATACAAGCCACTTTTACAGCCTGCTGAGACAGTGTCAAGCTGGCTCCGGCCAGCCCAGACCTGCTCGGGCTGCATACTTCCACAGAACAGCTTCCAACCTGGCCTGATTTCATGCCTGGACATCTCCAGACTGCACAAAATATTGTTCATAGGTCTCTTACAGAAACGAAAATTTTTGGACACAAATATAAGAAAACACATGACAAAACTGAAGATTTCGATTAAACGGTACCTGATGGGCATATTTGGATGTGATTTTCGTGATCAGCAGCCAAAAAAATCTATAAGGAACACCCAATTGTGTTCAAGAAGCAAAACTTTAGTTGTGCAGTGTTATTGTTGTTGTGTTTTTTATTCGGTGGAACTTCAGAATTATTAATTTGTGTGTGAAAGTTTTATGTTCTAATATTACAGTTTAGCTGAAACGTACTGTACTTTAAATAATGAAACCAATCAGAGACTTTGTTTGTTTTTTTAATTTCACCCAAAACTACACGAGGGCTATCTGCGCTAGCCGTCCCTAATTTAGCAGTGTAAGACAAGAGGAAAGGCAGCTAGTCATCACCACCCACCGCCAACTCTTGGGCTACTCTTTTACCAACAAATATTGAGATTGACTGTCACATTATAACACTCTCACGGCTGAAAGGGCGAACATGTTTGGTGTGACCAGGATTCGAATCCGCGACCCTCAGATTACGAACGCCTTAACTCCCCTGGCCATGCTGGGCGTACACTAAGTTAATTGTCTGTGTATCAATCCATGCAGAAGCTCATATAATTCAACAGAAACGAATATGTAAAGCAACATATTCCAGCTCTACAGTTACTTCTGTGATGTATCACGTGCAACTTACTTCCATCAGTTTACACCTAACTAGCAAACCATCATTACTAGGGAGTATTTTTGAGACACTTCCCACAAACAATAAATTTCTTCATGTTTTAACATATATTTCATACAGTTACCGTTATTAGCAGAATACTAATCTACAGCATTCCGGTTTCAATATCTCCATTGGTCTAGCAGTTACCAAGCGCGTTAAGGCGTGCGACTCGCAATCTGAGGGTCGCGAGTTCGCATCCGCATCGCGCCAAACATGCTCGCCCTCCCAGCCGTGGGGGCGTTATAATGTGACGGTCAATCCCACTATTCGTTGGTAAAAGAGTAGCTCAAGAGTTGGCGGTAGGTGGTGATGACTAGCTACCTTCACTCTAGTCTTACACTGCTAAATTAGGGACGGCTAGCGCAGATAGCCCTCGAGTAACTTTGCGCGAATTTCAAAAACAAACAAACTAGCAGTTAAATCTGAGGGTCGCGGGATCAAAACCCGTCTCTAGAAATACTCATCCTTTCATTTATTTACGGTAGCGTTGTAATGTAACGATAAATCTCACCATTGATTGTTAAAGAGCATCACAGTGGTGTCTGGTTTTGACTAGTCACAAGTCTTTATAGGTATATACAGCTAACGTAAGGAATAACTTTGCGCGAAATCCAGTAGATAAAATCACCATCTATTGATCTGAAATGGTTCTTTATTTGGCGGGTTTTTTTAAACAAATATATGCAATGCGGTCACGTTTCATTTTGGAAGTTAAACACTTTTAATATTATTTCACCTGCAGCAATCGCTATTTAGCTATTCGTGAAATAGTCTTATAATAAACCTAGTTTGTCGCATGTTTTCATGGAACCGCACAATTTTTCCCGGTTTTTTTTTTCTTTCGCAAATCTTTAGACTGCGTTAGAACTGTGTCTTTTTCAGTCTCCCAGAATTAACATCGCCCCTGGAAAACAAGGCTCGTCCAGGAATGAAAAGAAACACACCCTACATGCCGTGTTCAGCACTAGCATAAACTAAATAGATGGACAAAAGGAATCGAATGTAGGGAGAACGGGAAGGTTTCCCGGGAAAAGCTGGTCTTCTAATTGGCCGTTATCATTACTGGAAGGCTTCAATGATTCCGATAAAGAAGTAACTGATGAGAAGAAATCTAATGGTCTTCTCTTGTCTTCGGGCATTCATCTCCTTAAACAACGTGTTCTAGCACGATCGAATCGACTGTATCAGACAAAGGAATCTTAACACCACCTTACGTTCGCTCTCTGAATTATTTCATGTCTCGTGACGCTTGTATTTGTTAAGTTTTGAAACTTTCGTTACGCTATTATCTGTTCTAACTGGCTTCTATTCAAGACGTTAACACTACTGAGCCAACCACTTAGTTTCTGTTTTAATAGCTGTAAAGAAAGAAAAGAAAAAGAAAAAAAAGTCAAATGTCTGTCACGTGATACTTTCAAGAACCACACGGAGTATGGCTCTCAACGTGATTATTTAGGCTTAATATTCGTAACACTGACACCAGAATGCCTCTCAGTGGCTTAGCGGTATGTCTGCGGACTTACAACGCTAAAATCCGGGTTTCAATACCCGTGGTGGGCAGAGCACAGGTAGCCCATTGTGTATCCTTTTGCTTAATTCAAAACAACAACGACACCAAAATACCTATCTCACACACGTATATTTGTTTATTTGTTTTTGAATTTCGCACAAAGCTACTCGAGGGCTATCTGTGCTAGCCGTCCCTAATTTAGCAGTGTAAGACTAGAGGGAAGGCAGCTAGTCATCACCACCCACCGCCAACTCTTAGGCTACTCTTTTACCAACGAATAGTGGGATTGACCGTAACATTATAACGCCCCCACGGCTGAACGGACGAGCATGTTCGGCGCAACGAGGATGCAAACCCGCAACCCTCATATTACGAGTCGCACGCCTTAACGCGCTTGGCCATGCCGGACCAATCGCACGTTATGTTCAACGTTTCGTTTACTAATCGTAATATAAATATAACATCAAGATTTTAAAGATTTTTCATTGCCCAACGTTAGTTGTTCTTCAATACATCTTGATATTGACGGGAGTTAACCTCACACACATTCATCTTGTTTACTCGATATCTGTTAGATATTTCATCTTATAGACATTATACCAACCAAATGGGTATCTTAACTCAGTGTTACTTCATTCTTGAGTCAGTTGACAAAAGAAAATTTCCAAGAAAATCCGAATTTAAGGATATGTTGACAGAATCCAAGTTCAACACATTTAGGTCTATAAGACTACCACATCTCTGTATAGATCATAACAGTGCTGTCAGTGTATGAAAATACAACAATTTGGAATCTGTAACACCACATCACTGTATATAGGTACAACTATATGGAATCTGTAACACCACATTACTCTATATAGGTACAACTATATGGAATCTGTAACACCACATTGTTCTATATAGGTACAACTATATGAAATCTGTAACACCACATTACTCTATATAGGTACAACTATATGGAATCTGTAACACCACATTGTTCTATATAGGTACAACTATATGAAATCTGTAACACCACATTACTCTATATAGGTACAACTATATGGAATCTGTAACACCACATTACTCTATATAGGTACAACTATATGGAATCTGTAACACCACATTGTTCTATATAGGTACAACTATATGAAATCTGTAACACCACATCACTCTATATAGGTACAACTATATGGAATCTGTAATACCACATCACTCTATATAGGTACAACTATATGAAATCTGTAACACCACATCACTCTTTATAGGTACAACTATATGGAATCTGTAACACCACATTACTCTATATAGGTACAACTATATGGAATCTGTAACACCACATTGTTCTATATAGGTACAACTATATGAAATCTGTAACACCACATCACTCTATATAGGTACAACTATATGAAATCTGTAACACCACATTGTTCTATATAAGTACAACTATATGGAATCTGTAACACCACATCACTCTATAAAGGTACAACTATATGAAATCTGTAACACCACATTGTTCTATATAAGTACAACTATATGGAATCTGTAACACCACATTGTTCTATATAGGTACAACAGTCTCAATGAAGTCTAAGCTACTAAGTCGCTGTGCACAAGGATAAAAATCTGAAGTCTGAGGTACTAAGTCGTTATATACAGGGACAACAATCTGATGTATAAGTTACTACATCGTTATAAACAGGGACAACAATCTGACTTCTAAGCTACTAAGTCGTTATATACAGGGACAACAATCTGAAGTCTAAGCTACTAAGTCGTTGTATACAGGGACAACAATCTGAAGTCTAAGTTACTAAGTCGTTATATACAGGGACAACAATCTGACGTCTAAGCTGCAAGTCGCTGTGCTGTTAATCCCTGTTATGTAAGTTTATGTCCCTTTTTCTATTATCATAGGTTATACCCGTACTTTTCTTATAGTCCAGATATTAGTGTTTGTCTAAATTTTTTTTTTAAATATCGTTTTTATTGAAATATCTTATTAAGAATTATCGTGTGTGTTTTTTACATCTTTTAAATGCAGAATGTTTGAACAGTTTGGAATCACAGATGATTCATACTTTATATTAGTTTAAAGGCTGGTTCATTAACACCTTCCCAATACATTGGATTCGCAGAAAGGTTGCCGAATTCGGTATATTTGGCTCTGTTTGGTAAATTTGATACAACCTTCATGAAGTTTGGTAAATTTTGCTAATTAATCTGTTGCATAGCCATTAAAAGATTTCCAAAGGTATTGCTCTCCTTTACTTAAATTAGGTGTTGTGATAATGCTTTATAAGGGCTCCTCATTGCGCAGGCGCAAGATAATTTCAGACAATGATAATCCATCGGAGGCTCTTTAATGTATTGTTTAACTAGAAGGTGTCAGTATTAGTTTACAGTGTAATGTATTGTTTAACTCGGAAATGTCAGTACTAGTTTATAGTGTAATGTATTGTTTAACTAGGAAATGTCAGTACTAGTTTACAGTGTAATGTATTGTTTAACTAGAAGGTGTCAATATTAGTTTACAGTGTAATGTATTTTTTAACTAGGAGATGTTAGTACTCATTTACAGTGTAATGTATTGTTAAATTTACATTTAATTTAACACATAAATCACGATGGCTGAGAGAAGGAACAATACCGTTGGTGATTTAGTAAAAAGTCTATGTTAGAAAGTAGGCTTACGTAAGCCTAGTTACCAACATGAACGTCAGTTTAATCCTAAATTTCGTTGTTTTAGTCGAAGTTCGATGAAATTAAATAAGTCATTTTGTAAAATATGTAGTTGGGACTTATCGGGGAGTGTCACCACACTTGAGAAGCATCTTGACAGTGAAAAACATTTAACAAATATTAAAGACTTCTAAAGTAACTGATTTTTTATGACCTACCACTTTATCATACAGAACGTGTCAAGTGGCTTCCACTGAACTGGAAATGTGTTCGATTGTGGCAGAACACAATCTCCCCATTTCAATGCTATATCATGTTCCAGACTTCTTATCTAATGGATTGCCTGATTTTAAAATTGCTAAAGGAAGTAGACATCCAAGAACAAATGGAACAGCCAGTTTTCGTAATGTTATTGGTGAGAAATACTTGAAAATTCTCACAGCTCAATCAAATAATATTAAATTTTCATTGATTATTGACGAAAGTACAGATGTATCTACAAAAAGAAACTTGTTCTAATAACTAGAGTTTATGACAGCTATATTAAAAAAACAGTTGATAAGTTTTAACTCTTTTGGAGATCAAATACTGTACTATCCAAGGCATTTACATTTCTATAGTAATTATTTTTTTGAAAAACATGGAATCCCATTTGCAAATCTGATAGGCTAAGCAAGTGATAATGAAAGTGTAATAATGAGTTGAAAAGTGGTGTTCAAAGTATTCTAAACCATAAAGTGCCGAATCTCTTTGTACAAGGTTGTGTATGCCATTCAATACATTCATGTGCATCCTATGTGTGTTCTAAAGTTCCAACTTCCTTAGAGGATCTGACTAGAAATATTTATTCATATTTGTCAAACAGCCTGAAGAGATTATCTGAATGTGTAGAATTACAGGAATTTATCCAGACTAATCCTGAAAAGATTTTACATCATAGCTGTACTCTATGGTTATCGCTTCAGCAAGGGGTAGAAAGACTATGAATGAACCTGTTGACTGCCAAGTATTACAGCTGCTACAATACAACTCTAGTGCTTCTTCATTTTGTAACTTTTTTTCGTGACGCCATTCTGGATCGAAAGTGAAACAATTTGTAAGTAAGTCAAATGCATTTATGGTTCTGACATTTAGCGTTGAAGTTAGGCATTATTGAGAACAAATTAACTCATCCGTGGCACTGCGTTATCGATCGGCTTGGACGAGTTATCTCGTCTACGGCACTGAACAGGTTAGTGGCCACTACTTGTTTTATTTTTTACTTCAGCGGCATAAGAAGATGGAATAACTTTGGCATCTACAATACTTGAAGGTTTACAGAATCCAATTGTAAACACGTACTTTGCATTTCTAACTTTTATTCTGCCATATGTAAATAAAGTAAATTTAGAGTTTCAAGCTAAGAGCTTCAAAATTCATAGGCTGCGTGCCTCCATCAAAAGCAGCATGAAAGGTATCCTTGGTAATTTTACTGAAACAGAAGTACTTAAAGATGCAGGTATATCGAAGGTTAACAACAATGAACATTCATTTTACCTTCCCTTAAGTGAAATATATCGTGGAGAAAAAAAAACGGGAAGTATCTTTCTAGAACATTCCTCCAAATAACAAAACGAAAAAACTCAAAGAATTTCATCTTTGAGACACTGAATGTTTATGTCAAACTGATATGTTCACATATTTACAGATATTTGAAGCTTTAGATACAGAAAATGTGTCTCAAGGACAGACAAATTTGATTATCTCATTGGCCATGAAGTTTCCTAACATTATTTAAGAAAAAACAGTTTGAAGATATCAAAAGAAGATGGTGAGAGTTAATTTCGAAAGATGATGAACTTTCAGAACCAGAGAAATACTAGTATTATATTTCTCAAGAAAAATTTGGAGATAAATTGTATACCAATGAAGAAAACGAAATACCAAGAGTTGAATAAAATAGAGCAAGTTATACGTTTTTTATTTAGCTTGGTAAAATCTGAGGAAATCATCTGGAAACACTAATTCGCAAACGTAGTCCTCAGAAAAGGGTCTCAAGGTCTCTGGACTAGACTCTCATGTTTGATTTATTTTCTGGGGACTGCTCCAGGCAAGTGTGTATAAAGATGAAACAGGGAAAACATAACATCTGAAACAAAGAATTCTCAAAGACTGTAAGACCATTGACAATGACACGAATATACTTCGAAGCGTTCAAAGATAATGGAAATACTGTCTCCAAATTTGTTTCGAATTACAAGGACAGCATATGGAACAGATCTTATAAAACTCGTTCAGATGTCTGTGGTTTCATTCTTTTTAAACGCCTTGTAAAAGGGCTAGGTTATTTTTACTGTTCCCATCCACGTATATTGTTATATTTTCTGATATGCCCCGCATGGCCAAGCGTGTTAAAGCGTTCGACTCGTAATCCGAAGGTCGCGGGTTCCGATCCCGGTCGCACCAAACATGCTCGCCCTTTCAGCCGTGGGGGCGCTATAATGTGACGGTCAGTCCAACGATTCGTTGGTAAAAGAGTAGCCCAAGAGTTGGCGGTGGGTGGTGATGACTAGCTGCCTTCCCTCTAGTCTTACACTGCTAAATTAGAGACGACTAGAGCAGATAGCCTTCGTGTAGCTTTGCGCGAAATTCGAAAACAAACACATTTTCTGATATCCAATTTAGTTTATTGCACAGTCCATGGACTGTGCCCTGAAATGGGCCTAAGTATGGTGTTAACTTGTACTCTGGCCCAAAGCTATTATAAAACAAATCCCTGAAAGACAGACGTTCGGGAGGGAGGAAGAAGTCTAATGCATCTGACCCTCCTGGGTATTTAACATCAATACCCAAATACCCACACAGTGAAACTCAAATTTAGATTCGCATTTACAGAAAGCTCGACATAGAAAGATTTAAGTGAAAGGAATAAATGTATCGGACACACACATACAACTTTCCAGAATTTTCCATACAACTTAAACATTTCATAAGGTACTCCAGTTAATCATGTGGAAACATTTTTGAAGAATTTATTTTCCCTTGTTGCAAAAAGCGCTGTGTTAGCCAGCACATATATTAGTAACAAATTCGCTTTATTTCTGCCGTGCCCTTAATAATTCTTTAAATTGAGTAAACCACCAGGTAATCAAAAAGTAAATAACATTATCCACACGGTATGAAAAAATGTTCTAAAATGAATAGAAGATGGAAACCAGTTTTGGAGTTCCTTTTATATTTTTTAAACCACGTTTTGAAAAAAAAATCCAACGATTAAAACTACAGATATATATATACACGTGTGTGTGTGTGTGGAGCCCAAGATTTGTGGTTCAATTTCATCCACGTGTAATCTATAGTTCACCAATGTATTGATGCTATGGAGAGAAAGCACGCTATACGACGAATAAAATTTATAGCAGCCCATCGTGAACAGTATCAGCTTTCACTTTTTAAAGAAAGTTTGCCGGATTGCCAAATATGTGTCACTTCCAACAGCTCTTAGTTAATAAAAAAAAATGATCTGTGGCGTTGGAACAGACAAACTATCCCCCGTACGTAATACACGCCCCAGGGAGCAGGTCCTAGTCTTTACAGAACGTAGGAACTCTTTTATATTGAGGAGGAATAAGTTACAAAACTATAAAAGTTAAGAATTGGAAGTTTTAAGAACGATAATTCATCCGGGTTTTTATCTTCGCTTTCAGTATCACTTCTTTCCTTGGAAGGCCCGGTATGGCCGAGCGCGTTAAGGCGTGCGCTCGTAATCCGAGGGTCGCGGGTTAGCGTCCGCGTCGCGCTAAACATGCTCGCCCTCCCAGCCGGTGGGGTGTATAATGTGACGGTCAATCCCACTATTCGTTGGTAAAAGAGTAGCCCAAGAGTTGGCGGTGGGTGGTGATGACTAGCTGCCTTCCCTCTAGTCTTACACTGCTAAATTAGGGACGGCTAGCACAGTTAGCCCTCGAGTAGCTTTGTGCGAAATTCCAAAAACAAAAACATCTTTCCTTGGAGCTGTTTACCTTTAGACTAACTTTTGCGAACTAAAAACAGAACTAAACACAGGGGTCCCGGCATAGCCTGGTGGTCAAGGCACTCGACTTGTAATCCGAGGATCGCGGGTTCAAATCCCCGTTACACCAAATATGCTCGCCCTTTCAGCCGTGAGAGCGTTAAAATGTGACAGTCAATCCCACTATTCGTTGGTAAAAGTGTAGCCCAAATGAAGGCTCGGAATGGCCAGTTGGTTAAGGCACTCGACTCGTAATCCGAGGGTTGCGGGTTCGAATCCCCGTCACACCAAATATGCTCGCCCTTTTAGCCTTGGATGCGTTATAATGTGACGCTCAATCCCATTATTCGTTGGTAAAAGAGTAGCTCAAGAGTTGGCGGTGGGCGGTGATGACTAGCTGCCTTCCCTCTAGTCTTACAATGCTAAATTAGGGACGGATAGCGCAGATAGCCCTCGAGTAGTTTTGCGCAAAATTCAAAACAAACCAATTGAACAACAATATACAATAGTGGGATACAATGTCTTGTACTGAAGAAACACTATAATTCTTCTTAAGAAATTGAAGATAAAATTTCCTTTTAAAGATAAAGAGACTGGAAGGTTTATCAGTTAAAAATTAAAATTAAAGATAAAAGCTCAATTATGTCACTCTTATTTTAAATTGATAACTTACCCTCGTTATAAATCTTTCGCGATGTTTGATAAAAACAACTTCAAACCTTTTCTTTTTTTTTTGTTTGGAATTAACTACAAAGCTACACAGTGAGCTAGCTTTGTTCTGCTTATCACGGGCATCGAAACCCGGTTTTCAGGGTTATAAGTCCATAAACGGAATGTTGAGCAACTGGGGGAAAAACAAAAAGTGAATTAGAAAGCACCGATATTCAATAGTTGACTCACGTGCTAACAGATGATTATAGTGGAACCACGTGGCTCTTTCTTGTTGATTCGTCAGAGATAATTTCCAGTGAATGGTCATTTTCTAAACTACATGTGATTACCACTTACAATATTGTATGTTGTAAGAAAGATTAAAGGTTCTGGCCATCGAGAACGAACTGGTTAGTGAAACTGACTTTATAAAAAGCCACTATTGTCTTTATTCAGAAGAATGCAAAGAGGAGAATTTGGTGTTTTTCTTACAGCAAGGCATCAAAGGTCTTTCTGTTGAGCCCACCGAGGGGAATCGAAACCCTGATTTTAGCGTTGTAAATCCGCAGATATACCGCTGTACTAGCGGGGTGCACAAAGTGGAGAAGCTTTGAGTTCTATTGTAAATAAAAAAAACAACTTTACTGAATTCGACCACTTATCACTTTAAAATATTTGAGAGAAAAATCGCATAACAAACGAAAGATAATTATTTCGCGTGTGCTTTTCTACCAGAAATGTTATTGGATAGTTTTACATATCTGTAAAACACGTGTTTTTGGACAGAGGAAACGTCACGTCCTTGCTACTTCACTGAGCCTAATATGGTAATAACTCACTCAAACCTGCCAGCATGTAAAAAATCTAAAATTAGACCTACAAATACCACAACTTATGTAACACATAGATCAAATATTTTACTACACTCTAAAGCTTCTACTCAATGGAGAAGTAAACAGCTAAAATCACCCACCGCATAGCGACCAGTCTCAAACTAATGAAGCTGAAATCACGAAACTTGTAATCAGCAGCATATTGCGCCTCGAACCTTGGACCTTTCGAGCATAGCTCGACGTATTACCCGTCGTGAAAACAAATCGGTCCTTGAGCTTTACAAATCGTTTGACATGAGCCAATATTTCTTTTTGAATTCGCTCCTAACAGTAAATTAATTGGAAACTAAGGTGATAACTGTAGTTTAGTTGAAAGTTGGGTTTGAGTTACAATCGGTTTTTGTTTCATTTTAGGAAACTCTCAGGTTCACAGAATGAAATGACTCATTTAAAAATGTATGATACTTGACCTTAATAGCTTGGTTTACTGGAATGTCTTGCACATCAATTTGGTAAGGTTGGTGTAAAAGTAAACACCGCAGACATGTAAGGCGTCATAAACAAAGTTTTAGTGTTACATTAATTAGTAACTCTGGCCTAATAGTAAACATCACAGACATCTAAGGCGTTATAAACACAGTTTTAGCGTGACATTAATTAAGTAACGCTGGTTTGATTGAAAACACAACAGACATCTAAAGCGTTATAAACACAGTTTTAGTGTTGTTGTTTTGAATTAAGCACAAAGCTACACAAAGGGCTATCTGTGCTCTGCCCACCACGGGTATCGAAACCAGGATTTTAGCGTGTAAGTCCGCAGACATACCGCTGAGCCACTGGGGGGGCTCAGTTTTAGTGTCAAATTAATTAAGTAACGCTGGTGTAATAGTTAACACCACAGATATGTAAGGTGTTATAAACACAGTTTAATGTTACATTAATTAAGTAACGCTAGTGTAAGAGTAATCAACACTCACATGTGAAGGGAGACAAACACAGTTTACTGTTACATTAAGTTACATTAGTCTGTATAACAACATATTATGCACCTGAGATATATTTTTACGTATAATGGTTTACACGTGAAATGCACATATTTTTATCAAAAATGTATGCACAAGAGATTCGGTTTTTAACACCACATTGAAATAAAGAAAATATACACATGCGTTTACCACAGTTAGACAAATGAATTAGGCCTGGCATAGCCAGATGGGTTAAGTCGTACGACTCGTAATCCGAGGGTCGCGAATACGCATTCCCGTTGCACCAAACATACTCGCCCTTTCAGCCGTGGGGGCGTTATAAAGTGACAGTCAATCCTACTATTCGTTGGTAAAACAGTAATCCAAGAGTTGGCGGTGGGTGGTGATGAGTAGCTGCTTTCCCTCTAGTCTTTCACTCCAAAATTAGGGACGGCTAGGGCAGATAGCCCTCATGTAGCTTTACGCGAAATTCAAAAACAAACAAATGAACCAAGTGACTCGTCACTACCAAGGTCACTTGAGATCCTCTAGAACCTCTGAATTATCTGTTTTATTTGAAGATGGCAATCAGAGGCATCATCTGAAAAATAAATAAATCCACAAAGAGGGAAGCCAGGCATTTAAGTATTCCGCCGTTCCACGATCAGATAATAATTTTTTATTTTTTAACTCTTAGAAATTGATGTTTCGTCAGCTTTAGACACCTTCTTTTCCTGTCAAGTTTTAATCTTAAGAAGAAATTCCACGTACGTATGTTCTTTATAAAGGGTCTGCTTCTTTGGTAGTTGTTGTAATAACATTATTAAGACAATAAACGAATAAAGAAATGTGTATTTTACGTGTATTTTCGTACAAATAATAACGTTTCGTACTTTCATGCGTTTTGTTTTTCATACGTTGATAAAACCACAACATTTTCAATTTTTTAATGGACGTGTGCAAATCATTTTTATAAATGACACGATACGACCGTCGTATCGTAACGCCGTGATACGCTTACATCGATACATCATTCGATAACATACGATATGATTTACGTGTGTTCACAAAATCTGACAAGCTTTCAATGTACATTACAAATCTTTTGTACCGGTAAATCAGAATGCCTATAAAAAGTATTTTGCTGAAAATTCCTGGTTCAATAAAGGAAGATTGGTGCTTGGTTCTACACGTTGTCTTCACTTCAATCAAAAACACAAACCTAATAAATTAAGAAAATAGATACTCAAATATTAAGTTTGTTTATTTAAATTCCTTTGTCAGCTACCATTTGGTAGATCAGGTCTCAGAATTTGTAAAAAAAAAAAAACAACAACTAAAGTTTGAAATATTTAAGTAAGGTGATACGATATCTAAATTCATTACTGTAATATAAATGCTATCATTCGAATACCTTACGTTTCTTATAGTGTCTACAATTACCATTTTTAGTGTCTTGTTACCATTCTTACACAGATCTAAAAGAATCTATTTTATAAGATTTTGAAACAGCATTAAATGACTGTTTTTTGTTGTTGGTTTTTCTTTGTAGTCTTCTTATGAGGTTTTCTTCGAGTAACAGTGGATTGACCCTGGTACACCAGTTTAGAAACTTTTAAATAAATTTGAACGCAATGATGAGAGAAGGTATATTAAGGGTTTTATGTTTTCAGCCAATGTTTATAACGTTCCTTAGGTTTGGATTTAAACTCGTACACTAATCTGATTAATTTAAGATTAATTTCAGACCTGAACAAACTAAAAATTAACCTAACAATTACTACAGCTAACTAAATGTACTATTTTGACGTTCTTAAGTTATAGTGAACAAAAGATTTCCAGGACTTGAACGAATTATAAAAGTAAACTTAATCACTAGTTTAATGTATCACCCTTGAAATTAAAACACGCGCAAATATAATTAGAAAATTTCATTTGTCTGTCAGTTTAGCCTGAAGACTTCTGAAAAGCTGTCAAGAGTTAGGGTTACTTTAATGTGATGACTTTGTCCATCAACATCTATAGCGTAAAGAATTTTAATGGCAAAGTTGATGGCTCATCTTTTCATGTAAATAATATTATTGTTTATGGATAAGTGTTCAATTAGCTTTTCCTTTTAAAGGAATGACTTAAGTTTATGTTCATTTAATCTGACTCCGAATAAATAGATCTCCATTTACCAGCTGCGACAACTTCCATTGAAGCAATATTAATATTCTAACACTCCAGATCAGAGAAAACATTAGAACTCTAGAATTCTTGATCAGAGACGATATTAAAACTCTAGCACTCTTGAACAGGAGAATTATTAAAACTCTGACACATTCGCACGTAGCAAGTATCAGAACTCTGACACTATTGATCAGGGACTATAATAAAACTCTAGCACTCTTGAACAAGAGAATTATTAAAACTCTGACACACTCGCTCATAGGAAGTATCAGAACTCTGACACTATTGATCAGGGACTATAATAAAACTCTAGCACTCTTGAACAAGAGAATTATTAAAACTCTGACACTCTTGACCAGGGACGATATTAAAACTCTAGCACTCTTTAACAGGAGAATTATTAGAACTCTAGCACTATGCATTGTGGGTGACATTTTGATCTCTAACACTCTTTATCAAGAGACGATAATTAAATCTACACTTTCGAACGACAAGTAAACTAACATAAAAACGGTAATCAACATTAAACCTCTTAAATATCTCTTTCTTTTATTCTACGCTTTGAAACACCACTACAAACCCAATTCATATTGGCTATTTCTTTCTAGAAAGGCTAAGAAATAAAAATGGATATTCAATAATAATAATTATGCTTCTGTATGAGGGTTTGTTTGTGATTAAATTACATTACTGAGATAATTCTCTAAGCCTGTCATTTTCGCTTTGTTATGAGTGTTTCTAATTCTTTCTCCAGTGGGGTTTACAGTCTCTTTAACATCAAAATATGATATTGTTTCTCATTTTCGTAATTAAACCTTTTACTTATATCATTGTTCGATTGTTTCTTAGTTCAATCTCAAATTTCGCGCAAAGTCACTCAAGGGATACTTACTTATATCAATCCCAAATTCTAAACTGATACACAAAAGGAAAGACAGTCAACAGCAGCCATCGCCAACATTGTGTTGTTGTTGACTGATCCCATATAAGATTTAATCTATAGCGTATTCACCTCTAAGAGTGGAGCGAGTCTTTGTGGCAGCAAACATTCAACCATGAACCTTCGAAATCACACTCCAAACACAGTGAAACTAGGCCACTCACTGCTTAGCCTGTGTGAAATTCATAACCTTTCGCTTTTAATTTATAAAAATAAAAATATATTTTTCTATACTCATTACCGGATTGATTTTTTTAAAATTTTGGTCTAAATCGATAATTACGCTGACTGAGAAGTTAACATTCATCCAAAAGGTTTCATTTTTTTTTCCAACTTTCTTAGTTTATAAATACGTTTTAATAATTTGTGTATTAGTTTTGAAAATAAAAATATTCTGTTCCAATTTTCATAAATTAACTTTTAATACGTCCATTTTTTTTATATATTTTCCACTTAGATTCTGATTAAAAAGCAAAAGCAGGAATTTTAATACTATGAATTTTGAAATTTAATATAACTTTCTAAACTTATGTTTAACTGGAAATCCTTTTGAGATGGCACTTCCACATTCTGATTTTAAACCTAAACTAAGCCTAAGAAATTTGCTAGGACTAAGAAATGCTTTCAAGGCTCGTAACAAGATCATTTACGTACAAAATCACCGTTTCCTTGTGCATATAAAACAAAATTATCTGACGGTGATAGACATAGGTAATAATGTGATCAGACCAGTTGCACAAATTCACATTCTCAAAAGTAAAAAAAAAAAAAAAGGTTTAAATTCCTCATGAGTTCAGCCAATTCTTTAAGTTCAAACGGCAGCTTCGCTGATCTCAACGATTTGAGCTCGCTCCATCAAATCCGAAAGTCAAAACTACAACTGCAAATTTCACTTAATGATTTAGGATCAAACAAGTGTAAAAACACATTTATATTGTCAACGATCTGAACTCCCTAAATTAGATTTATTATGAGTCAAAACTAAACCTCTAATCTTTCATTAATTAGAGGGATCAAACAACCTTAAACATGCCTCTATTGTCAACATTTTGACCTCGCTAAATCCGGTTTAGTGAGTTAAACCTAAAACTGTAAAAACGTTATTAATTAATTAATCAAGCATACCTAAAGATATTCATGTTGTCAACGTTCTGAATTCACTAAATCAGGTTTGTGAGTCAAAATTAAAACTCTGATTTTACATTAATTAAAAGAATCAATAACCCTAAACAAGTCTATATTAACGTTTTGGCTTCGCTGTATCCGGTTTATAAGTTAAAGCTAACACTGAAAAATTACATTAATTAAAAGGATCAAACATTCACAAAAATGTTCATACTGTCAACGTTCTGAACTCACTAAATTAGGTTCGTTAAAATATGACATTCTATTAATTATAAAGGTTTAAACAACCCCTATAATTACGTTTACATTTAAAACTTTTTTTTTCGACATCAGTGGTCCTAAGATAACTCCCGGTCGTTTACAAGAAATAAATTTTGGGGCCCGGCATGGCTAAGCGCGTTAAGGCATGCGACTCGTAATTTGCGGGTCGCGGGATCGCAACCGCGTCGCACCAAACATGGTCGCCCTCCCAGCCATGGGGACGTTATAATGTTACGGTCAATCCCACTATTCGTTGGTAAAAGAGTAACCCAAGAGTCGGCGGTGGGTAGTGATGAATAGCTGCCTTCCTTCTAGTCTTACACTGTTAAATTAGGGACGGCCAGCACAGATAGCCGTCGAGTAGCTTTGTGCGAAATTCCAAAACAACCAAACAAAACTCCCGGTCGCATCAAACATGCTCGTACTTTAAGCCGTGGATGCGTTATAACGTGACGATCAATCCCACTATTAGTTGGTAAAAGAGAAGCCCAAGAGTTGGCAGTGGGCTAGCGCAGATAGCCCTTGAGTAACTTTGATAATTATTATTGAGAAATATTTCATGTATTTTTGCGGCAATCCACTGGAGGGATCATTTTAAAACGTGTAACACAGTTATGAAAATAAATGATGTATTTTGATCTTTTTCTTTCAGATAAAGCTTTAATTTCATCCAAAAGTTTTTGATAAAAGCAATTTTGCATATTTTACTGTTTGTTTTATTTTCAAATAATCACAATTAACTGTATGCATTGTTATGTTTTTGGTATTTCGCACAAAGCTACTCGGGGGCTATCTGTGCTAGCCGTCCATAATTTAGCAGTGTAAGACTAGAGGGAAGGCAGCTAGTCATCACCACCCACCGCCGACTCTTGGGCTACTCTTTTACCAACAAATAGTGGGATTGACCGTCACATTATACGCCCCCACGGCTGGGAGGGCGAGCATTTAGCGCGACGCGGGCGCGAACCCGCGAATCACGAGTCGCACGCCTTACGCACTTGGCCATGCCTGGCAACTGTATGTAACCCAATTAATACTTTAATACGATATCTTACTTTTCATTTGGTAGAAATTAGAATTTTAATCTGATAAAGACTTTATCTATGCGTTCTAAACAGCCAGTTCAGATATCTTTTGCTTTTAGAGACAATGGACTTATTTTCAATCGCTGACCAGATGTAAGGCAGCCAGACTATAGCACTCGCTAACACGAGAAATTTGATTGGCTTATTGGACCGAATGATGTGATTGGTTCGTATTTTTAAAACAAGTGCATACCTCAAAATACTGAAGCGAATTCGGCTGTTACTAGACTTTGCGATTCCAGCCTGACGCATTAAACACTCTGTCACACAAGGCGCAATACAAAAATTGTTTGATTTGGTTGTGAATTTCGCGCACGAGGGCTATCTGCTCTAGCCGTTCCTAATTTAGCAGTTTAAAACTGGAGGGAAGACAACTAGTCATCACCACCCACCGCCAACTCTTGGGCAACTCTTTTACCAAAGAATAATTGGATTCATCGTCACTTTATGACGCCCCCTCTGTTGAAAGGGAATGTATGTTTGGTGTGACGTGGATTCGAACCCACGACCTTCGGAAGTACAAGTCGAGTGCCCTAACCGCCTGGCTATGCCGGGCCTTGAAGTAATGATAAAAACCATTTTATTAATTCAAAACAAATAAACAAAAAAGACAAGGATGACGAAATTCGAGGTACTGAATTTATAAATGAGGTAAACAGCTATTTAGAATACCTTTAATTTTCAGTTCTACCAAATATGTAGAAATGTTATAGTTATTCTTGAAGCTGCGATAAAAAGTGCATTATATAATTCACAACGCTAAAATTAGGGGTTTGATTCGCCTCGGTGGTCTCAGCAGATAACTCGATGTGGTTTTGCTATAAGAAAACACACACGCATTATATAATAAAATATTAGTTGGCATCTCATCTAAAAAGTGCAAAATACGTAACTGGTTCCTTTTATTTCTTTACTTTGAAATTTTCTTTAAGTAATAACTTCTGTAACAGAAGGCCCGGCATGGCCAAGCGTGTTAAGGCGTGCGACACATTAATCATCAGTAGATACTGAAAAATCCACGAAACAAACACCAAAAACGCGAGTGGACATTTTTTTTTACATTGCTATTAGGCCTAGCATGGCCAGTTGGATTAAGGTGTTCGACTTGTAATTTGAAGATCGCGGGTTCGCATCCCCGTATCGCCAAACATTCTCGCCCTTTCAGCCGTGGGAGCGTTATAACGTTACGGTCAATCCCACTTTTCGTTGGTAAAAAGAGTAGCCCAAGAGTTGGCGGTGGGTGGTGATGACTAACTGCTTTCCCTCTGGTCTTACAATACTAAATTAGGGACGGCTAGCACAGATAGCCCTAGACTAGTTTCGGGCGAAATTCAAAAACAAACTGTAACAAAAGGCTGGGTGGATAACATGCAAGATTGTGCATCGAAGAGTCCAAGGTTTCAAGTACGAATCGCCGAATTTGAAATACATTGTATACTCTAAGGTGCGAGTATATTATGGTTGTGATAGTCAGCCCTGCTATTTCATTAATGCTTATTTATTTTATTAAGTTTCACCTGTTTTATCTGCGCTAGCAATCACTGATTTTATAGTGACAGACCATTAACAGCCTGCGTCACCACAAACTTATATTCTTATATTCATTTCGAGATAAATCGTGGGATGTCGCTTTGGTAAAACACTGATTACTCCAAAGTGCAAAATGCGATTCATTTATAGCGGTAACAGGTTGAGAACCAGGAACCACATAGCCTACAATCCGCATTGGTTCCATATCTTTCACAGTAGTTCTTGTCAGAACTTTAAACGTTATGAATGACTCAGTCTTAAAGTTATGGTCTCTTACCTGAGCTTTCAGCACATGCTCCAAGCTAAAGTGCCTTTCAAATTGGTCGTTTTGTTAGTAAAAGAGAATCGTTGTTTATGTAACAATGATTTATAATGTGTGGTGTGTTATGCTGGGAGATATGGTGCTGTGTTACACTAGAAGGTGTGATAATTTGTCACTTTGACTCTCGCACATACCAGTCACTAACTCACATCAACTTTCAAAATACTCAACAATACTAGTAAGCAACAGTTATACGTTCTGCCAAATCTGGTATTGACTAAGCAGTTTTTAATAATCTTTACTCATCAAAATGTGAAGTTGGCAGGTAAGCATTTCGGTCTAGCATGGCCAGGTTGTTAGGGCATTCGTCTCGCAAACTCTGTGTCGTGAGTTCGAGTCCCAGTCGCACCAAACATGCTCGCCCCTTGAGCCGTGGGAGCATTATAACGTGACGGTCAATCCCGCTATTCGTTGGTGAAAGAGTAGCCCAAGAGTTGGCGGTGGATGGTGATGGCTAGCTGCTTTCCTTCTTGTCTTACATTGCTAAATTAGGGACGACTAATTTAGGAAGATAGTCCTCGAGTAGTTTTGTGCCAAGTTCAAACCAATCCAAACTTTTTTTTTTTTAATACAGCTTTAAGTTTACTTACAGCTCTTTGAAACAGGAACATCCTTGAATAAAGACCAAACATCCTTGAATAAAGACCAATCTTCATAAGAAATAAACGTTTGGTTTATTTTTGAATTTCGCGCACATAACTCCAGAGTTCGCGCAGATAACTCCAGAGTTATCTGCGTTAGCTGTCCCTAATTTAGCAATGTAAGACTAGAGTCATCACTACCCATTGCCAACTCTTGGGCTACTCTTTTACCAACGAATGGTGGGATTGTTAATCGCATTATAACGCCCCCACGGCTGAATGGGTGAGCATGTTTGGTGCGACGGGGACTCGAACCCGCGACCCTCAGATTACGAGTCGAACGCCTTAACCCAACTGGCCATGCTGGGCCTAATAGCAATGTAAAAAAAAATGTCCACTCGTGTTTTTGGTGTTTGTTTCGTAATTTTTTTCAGTATCTGCTGATGATGGATGTGTTATAAAGTTGTTGTTTTTTCGCTAACGAGCAACTGGTCAATATTCACACTTGCTTTAACACTGTTTTTTTTTAACTCAGTACATTATTTAACGCCACATCAGAATTTTCTTTTACATTATATAAAAGTAATGAATTTGACGTGAAAAATGTTTCCAAGTTTTTAATACAATAATTACGTAATTAAAAACACAGATGGGAAAAACTGTTTTTATTTATAAGTAATATTGAAATAATCAAAACCAAAGACGTGAAAAATATGTTATGTTTCCAAATAGTATTTGATTACTTCAAGCAAACAAGTAATAATAATTTTGATGTTTATAAGCAATATTTGAGTAATGAAAAAAGAAAGATGTGAAAAATTTGTTGATGCTTTCGACAAAATTATGGATAATTTGAAGACACGAAAAGTTACATCAGGTTTCTGAATATTATCCAAATATTTGAGAAAACGAAAATAAAGTGGTGAGTAACTATAACCTACAAAAAATGGAAAATAAATTGGTGAGTGACTACAACCTTCAAAAAATGGAAAATAAAGTGGTGAGTATCTACAACCTTCAAAAAGGGAAAATAAAGTGGTGAATAGCTACAACCTTCAAAAAAGGGAAAATAAAGTGGTGAGTAACTACAACCTTCCAAAAAAAGTGGAGAAAAGTGGTGAGAATTATAACCAAGTGATTTCAGTTGATGTATTAAGAAACCTTTCACAGAGTACCACCTTCTGGTACAAAAATGATTTTGTGATTTGTGTGTTTGAATAATAAGGACTGTTTTCATTCTATCATATATCTTTTTATATTTCCGTCCATACTTAAATAACTAACTACCTTCAGTATCAACTTGTAACTTATCCTGACGACCCTCAGGTTATAATACGTAAACGAGAGCTATCTGCGCTAGCCGTCCCTAATTTAACAGCTAATCATCATCACCCACTACCAACTCTTGAGCTACTCTTTTACCAACAAAGAGTGGGAATGATCTTAACATTATAATGCTCCCACGGCTAAAAGGACGAGTGTGTTTGATATGACGGGGTTCGAACTTTCCATCCTCGGATTATCAGTCGAGAATCTTAACTACCTGAGTGTGATATATTGAATTAGTAATTTAATTAGATCCTATTTTGAGTATTTTACATTTATTATGAATTGTCATAGGATACGTTTACACCTTAATATTTAACAATTGAAACGTATTAAACTCTTGTTTGTTTTACTTTAATTAAATTTTAATTTCTAGTTTCTCTTTTACCATTAATTATTACCTCTTTGACCGCCATCAGTAAGCCTAACTTCTTATTAAACTGCAAGCCTGCATTTACCAATTTGCCATCTGTCAAACCGTTTGTTTCTTCGCCACGTGCGGCCCCAAGTGAGCCAGCTTTCCTCCCCAGAACAGAAAGCCGTTAGAAACGATGGCAGTTAAAGTGACGTCATTAGGGCCTTCCGTTAGTGATGGTTAATGGTCACACGAGTTTGTTCAGGCTGTCAGATCGAGAACAGCTGGTCAGCCAGAAATTAAGATAACCACTAAAAGAAAGAAGTGTATTAGTTTTCCAAGATAGTTTCGTTCAGTGTAAGTTGTGATAATGGACTTAAAGAATGTATTAATGGTGAAGTTTCGGTGAGAGATTTTGCAGATTTGGTGAGGTCCATAATTTCCTTCTGATGCATTTCGTTTTGCTGCTCAAAATGAAACTGAAACACTTCTCTTTTATAGTTCATGATTTTAAAGGTTATTTCTTAAAGCTTTGTGAGTGGTAACGCTGATTTTCAAGGTGGTAAAATAAATCCTTGCATCTACTGTGTACTAGAAGAATATTTTCCAAGTAACTGTTGGTAGAAAACAAAGTTGTTCATGGTATAACTTCTTAACATACACTACTTTTATAAGTACATGGAAAGTGTAGCTGTTTTACAGTTCATAACATTTTATCAGATAATATTATAAGAAATCCATAGTTCTCTAACACACGAATATTTTACATTGTAATAAAATTTCCAGTACTATACGTAAACCTGATTTCATTGAAATGCAAGCTTCCTTTACGTAAAACGTTTTTTTTAAATTTCAACTGAAACTCTTACGTAACCACAAGACACA
>MU033995.1:0-19603 GCA_011833715.1 Carcinoscorpius rotundicauda
ACCTTCTCAGTAGATTGTTGTTAGCATTACCGGTTAATGATTTGTTGTTGCAACATTAACTCAGTATAACACCTTCTCAGTAGATTGTTGTTAGCATTACCGGTTAATGATTTGTTGTTGCAATATAAATTTAATTTAACACTCGGTATCTGGTCAAATTTTAATCCATGAAGAAGAGAAAAACCTTCTCACGTTTCCTAACACCGCAACTCAAATAAACACAACATAACCATAGAAAACACCCAAATATTAAATAAAAAAATAAACATAAACAAACGCAAAAGTAAAGAAGCCTTAAACCCAAAATAAACCAATACATAGGAACACTTTTATACCTATATTAACAAATATAATCCAATATCTAAGCACGCCCTCTACATTCCTACACTGAATTACACAACCGTCTTCAAACATATGGTCAGCTATTGGTCAATTACCTCTTTCTTTCTTTGTGAACCTGACGACGACCAAAGAAGGTTGAAAGGTTGTTCGCTCCTCTACATAATGCTTTCTCTACCCACACCAGCCGTTTTTACACATATATTTAGGTCAGATTTTAGTTCCAAACAGCGACAGTATATTTGTCGAAATATGGTCGCGAAAAAAGTAAACAAACTGTAGAGATACAACCTATCACAGATCACTATTTTCTTAACCACAGGAAACCAGCATGACGTAAATAGACGGCGCCACTGTGGCCACTTGGTTACTATCGATTGCACGAGAGAATAGCAGTTTTGAAACATCAAAAGCTCACATAATTGGGCTAAATAATATCACTACGCATTACTCACACATTATAGACTCTGTATCGCCTGTCAGAGTTTTTCACGTCATTTCTTTTTTATCCCATTATCATAATTGTGTCTCTCGCGTCTCGATCTTATTTGGTACTTACCTAACTGATATGAAGAAAATAATTAAACATATACAAAATAAAACGCCTATTTTTTTAACTATGTTAAATCGATGTTTGAAATGTTATACCCTATGTTAACATTTACGTCACGACAATACCGTATCCAACAGTGACAAGAAACTGATGTAACAACAACTAAAACTCGTCACTGTACGACAAATATACTGAAAACAAACACAAAGTCTAATATATTATTCTACTTACCACTTGTCACTCAATGCAGACAAATTCAACCAGCTAATAAGGACGAGGGTAGACTAGACAATATACTTACATGTGTGGAGTAGTCTGTATACTTACATGTGTGGAGTAGTCTGTATACTTACATGTGTAGACTAGTCTATATACTTACATGTGTAGACTAGTCTGTATACTTACATGTGTAGATTAGTCTGTATACTTACATGTGTAGACTAGTCTATATACTTACATGTGTAGACTAGTCTGTATACTTACATGTGAAGACTAGTTAATATACTTACATGCGTAGACTAGTCTATATACTTACATGCATAGACTAGTCTGTATACTTACATGCGTAGACTAGTCTGTATAGTTACATGTGTAGACTAGTCTGTATACTTACATGTGTAGACTAGTCTGTATACTTACATGTGTAGACTAGTCTGTATACTTACATGTGAAGACTAGTTAATATACTTACATGTGTAGACTAGTTAATACACTTACATGTGTAGACTAGTCTATATACTTACATGTGTAGACTAGTCTGTATACTTACATGTGTAGAGTAGTCTGTATACTTACATGTGTAGACTAGTCTGTATACTTACATGTGTAGACTAGTTAATATACTTACATGTGTAGACTAGTTAATACACTTACATGTGTAGACTAGTCTATATACTTACATGTGTAGAGTAGTCTATATACTTACATGTGTAGACTAGTCTGTATACTTACATGTGTAGACTAGTTAATATACTTACATGTGTAGACTAGTCTATATACTTACATGTGTAGACTAGTCTGTATACTTACATGTGTAGACTAGTCTGTATACTTACATGTGTAGACTAGTTAATATACTTACATGCGTAGACTAGTCTATATACTTACATGCATAGACTAGTCTGTATACTTACATGCATAGACTAGTCTGTATAGTTACATGTGTAGACTAGTCTCTATACTTACACGTGTAGACTAGTCTGTATACTTGTGTATCTCATTTTTAATCGTATTCGCTGTAAACGAATATTTATCGACATTTCTCCTCAAATATATGCTGTACTACTTGTTTAATATATACTGTACTATTTGTTTAATATATACTGTACTATTTGTTTAATATATATGTACTATTTGTTTAATATATATATGTACTATTTGTTTAATATATACTGTGCTATTTGTTTAATATATATGTACTATTTGTTTAATATATATTGTACTATTTGTTTAATATATACTGTGCTATTTGTTTAATATATACTGTGCTATTTGTTTAATATATACTGTGCTATTTGTTTAATATATACTGTGCTATTTGTTTAATATATATGTACTATTTGTTTAATATATATTGTACTATTTGTTTAATATATACTGTGCTATTTGTTTAATATATATGTACTATTTGTTTAATATATACTGTACTATTTGTTAATATATACTGTGCTATTTGTTAATATATGTACTATTTGTTTAATATATATTGTACTATTTGTTTAATATATACTGTGCTATTTGTTTAATATATACTGTGCTATTTGTTTAATATATATGTACTATTTGTTTAATATATACTGTACTATTTGTTTAATATATATTGTACTATTTGTTTAATATATATGTACTATTTGTTTAATATATACTGTACTATTTGTTTAATATATACTGTGCTATTTGTTTAATATATATGTACTATTTGTTTAATATATACTGTGCTATTTGTTTAATATATACTGTGCTATTTGTTTAATATATACTGTACTATTTGTTTAATATATACTGTGCTATTTGTTAATATATACTGTGCTATTTGTTTAATATATATGTACTATTTGTTTAATATATACTGTGCTATTTGTTTAATATATATTGTACTATTTGTTTAATATATACTGTGCTATTTGTTTAATATATATGTACTATTTGTTTAATATATACTGTGCTATTTGTTTAATAATACTGTGCTATTTGTTTAATATATATGTAATATTTGTTTAATATATTACTGTGCTATTTGTTTAATATATACTGTGGCTATTTGTTAATATATATTGACTATTTGTTTAATAATATTGTATATTGTTTAATATATACTGTGCTACTTTATGTTTAATATATATGTACTATTGTTTAATATATACTGTACTATTTGTTTAATATATATTGTACTATTTGTTTAATATATATGTACTATTTGTTTAATATATATGTACTATTGTTTAATATATATGTACTATTTGTTTAATATATACTGTGCTATTGTTTATATATACTGTGCTATTTGTTTAATATATATGTACTATTTGTTTAATATATACTGTGCTATTTGTTTAATATATATGGTACTATTTGTTTAATATATATTGTACTATTTGTTTAATATATACTGTGCTATTTGTTTAATATATACTGTGCTATTTGTTTAATATATATGTACTATTGTTTAATATATACTGTGCTATTTGTTTAATATATATTGTACTATTTGTTTAATATACTGTGCTATTTGTTTAATATATACTGTGCTATTTGTTTAATATATACTGTGCTATTTGTTTAATATATACTGTGCTATTTGTTTAATATATATGTACTATTTGTTTAATATATATTGTACTATTTGTTTACTATATACTGTGCTATTTGTTTAATATATCTGTGCTATTTGTTTAATATATATTGTACTATTTGTTTAATATATATGTACTATTTGTTTAATATATATTGTACTATTTGTTTAATATATACTGTGCTATTTGTTTAATATATACTGTGCTATTTGTTTAATATATACTGTGCTATTTGTTTAATATATATGTACTATTTGTTTAATATATACTGTGCTATTTGTTTAATATATACTGTGCTATTTGTTTTAATATACTGTACTATTTGTTTAATATATACTGTGCTATTTGTTTAATATATACTGTGCTATTTGTTTAATATATGTACTATTTGTTTAATATATACTGTGCTATTTGTTTAATATATATTGTGCTATTTGTTTAATATATACTGTGCTATTTGTTTAATATATATGTACTATTTGTTTAATATATACTGTGCTATTTGTTTAATATATACTGTGCTATTTGTTTAATAATATGTACTATTTGTTTAATATATACTGTGCTATTTGTTTAATATATACTGTGCTATTTGTTTAATATATATTGTACTATTTGTTTAATATATATTGTACTATTTGTTTAATATATACTGTGCTATTTGTTTAATATATATGTACTATTTGTTTAATATATACTGTACTATTTGTTTAATATATACTGTACTATTTGTTTAATATATACTGTGCTATTTGTTTATATAATGTACTATTTGTTTAATATAATGTACTATTTGTTTAATATATATTGTACTATTTGTTTAATATATACTGTGCTATTTGTTTAATATATACTGTGCTATTTGTTTAATATATATTGTACTATTTGTTTAATATATATTGTACTATTTGTTTAATATATACTGTGCTATTTGTTTAATATATACTGTGCTATTTGTTTAATATATATTGTACTATTTGTTTAATATATATTGTACTATTTGTTTAATATATACTGTGCTATTTGTTTAATATATATGTACTATTTGTTTAATATATACTGTACTATTTGTTTAATATATATGTACTATTTGTTTAATATATATGTACTATTTGTTTAATATATACTGTACTATTTGTTTAATATATACTGTGCTATTTGTTTAATATATACTGTGCTATTTGTTTAATATATACTGTACTATTTGTTTAATATATACTGTACTATTTGTTTATATATACTGTGCTATTTGTTTATATATATTGTACTATTTTGTTTAATATATATGTACTATTTGTTTAATATATATTGTACTATTTGTTTAATATATACTGTGCTATTTGTTTAATATATACTGTGCTATTTGTTTAATATATATGTACTATTTGTTTAATATATACTGTGCTATTTGTTTAATATATACTGTGCTATTTGTTTAATATATATTGTACTATTTGTTTAATATATATTGTACTATTTGTTTAATATATACTGTGCTATTTGTTTAATATATATGTACTATTTGTTTAATATATACTGTACTATTTGTTTAATATATACTGTACTATTTGTTTAATATATACTGTGCTATTTGTTTAATATATATGTACTATTTGTTTAATATATACTGTGCTATTTGTTTAATATATATGTACTATTTGTTTAATATATACTGTACTATTTGTTTAATATATACTGTGCTATTTGTTTAATATATACTGTGCTATTTGTTTAATATATATGTACTATTTGTTTAATATATACTGTACTATTTGTTTAATATATACTGTGCTATTTGTTTAATATATACTGTACTATTTGTTTAATATATACTGTACTATTTGTTTAATATATACTGTGCTATTTGTTTAATATATATTGTACTATTTGTTTAATATATATGTACTATTTGTTTAATATATATTGTACTATTTGTTTAATATATACTGTGCTATTTGTTTAATATATACTGTACTATTTGTTTAATATATACTGTGCTATTTGTTTAATATATACTGTGCTATTTGTTTAATATATATTGTACTATTTGTTTAATATATACTGTGCTATTTGTTTAATATATATGTACTATTTGTTTAATATATATGTACTATTTGTTTAATATATACTGTGCTATTTGTTTAATATATATGTACTATTTGTTTAATATATACTGTACTATTTGTTTAATATATACTGTGCTATTTGTTTAATATATACTGTACTATTTGTTTAATATATACTGTACTATTTGTTTAATATATACTGTGCTATTTGTTTAATATATACTGTGCTATTTGTTTAATATATATGTACTATTTGTTTAATATATACTGTACTATTTGTTTAATATATACTGTGCTATTTGTTTAATATATACTGTGCTATTTGTTTAATATATATGTACTATTTGTTTAATATATACTGTGCTATTTGTTTAATATATACTGTGCTATTTGTTTAATATATATTGTACTATTTGTTTAATATATATTGTACTATTTGTTTAATATATACTGTGCTATTTGTTTAATATATAGTACTATATTTGTTTTATATACTGTACTATTTTGTTTAATATATACTGTACTATTTGTTTAATATATACTGTGCTATTTGTTTAATATATATGTACTATTTGTTTAATATATGTACTATTTGTTAATATATATTGTACTATTTGTTTAATATATACTGTGCTATTTGTTTAATATATATGTACTATTTGTTTAATATATACTGTACTATTTGTTTAATATATACTGTGCTATTTTTTTTAATATACTGTACTATTTGTTTAATATATACTGTACCATTTGTTTAATATATACTGTGCTATTTGTTTAATATATATTGTACTATTTTTTATATATATGTACTATTTGTTTAATATATATTGTACTATTTGTTTAATATATACTGTGCTATTTGTTTAATATATACTGTACTATTTGTTTAATATATACTGTGCTATTTGTTTAATATATACTGTGCTATTTGTTTAATATATACTGTACTATTTGTTTAATATATACTGTACCATTTGTTTAATATATACTGTGCTATTTGTTTAATATATACTGTGCTATTTGTTTAATATATACTGTGCTATTTGTTTAATATACTGTGCTATTTGTTTAATATATATGTACTATTTGTTTAATATATACTGTGCTATTTGTTTAATATATACTGTGCTATTTGTTTAATATATACTGTGCTATTTGTTTAATATATATGTACTATTTGTTTAATATATATTGTACTATTTGTTTAATATATACTGTGCTATTTGTTTAATATATACTGTGCTATTTGTTTAATATATATGTACTATTTGTTTAATATATATGTACTATTTGTTTAATATATATTGTACTATTTGTTTAATATATACTGTGCTATTTGTTTAATATATACTGTGCTATTTGTTTAATATATACTGTGCTATTTGTTTAATATATATGTACTATTTGTTTAATATATACTGTGCTATTTGTTTAATATATACTGTGCTATTTGTTTAATATATACTGTACTATTTGTTTAATATATACTGTGCTATTTGTTTAATATATACTGTGCTATTTGTTTAATATATATGTACTATTTGTTTAATATATACTGTGCTATTTGTTTAATATATATTGTGCTATTTGTTTAATATATACTGTGCTATTTGTTTAATATATATGTACTATTTGTTTAATATATACTGTGCTATTTGTTTAATATATACTGTGCTATTTGTTTAATATATATGTACTATTTGTTTAATATATACTGTGCTATTTGTTTAATATATACTGTGCTATTTGTTTAATATATATTGTACTATTTGTTTAATATATATTGTACTATTTGTTTAATATATACTGTGCTATTTGTTTAATATATATGTACTATTTGTTTAATATATACTGTACTATTTTTTAATATACTGTACTATTTGTTTAATATATACTGTGCTATTTGTTTAATATATATGTACTATTTGTTTAATATATATGTACTATTTGTTTAATATATATGTACTATTTGTTAATATATACTGTGCTATTTGTTTAATATATACTGTGCTATTTGTTTAATATATATTGTACTATTTGTTTAATATATATTGTACTATTTGTTTAATATACTGTGCTATTGTTTAATATTACTGTGCTATTTGTTTAATATATATTGTACTATTTGTTTAATATATATTGTACTATTTGTTTAATTATACTGTGCTATTTGTTTAATATATATGTACTATTGTTTAATATATACTGTACTATTTGTTTATATATGTACTATTTGTTTTATATATATGTACTATTTGTTTAATATATACTGTACTATTGTTTAATATATACTGTGCTATTTGTTTAATATATACTGTGCTATTTGTTTAATATATACTGTACTATTTGTTTAATATATACTGTACCATTTGTTTAATATATACTGTGCTATTTGTTTAATATATATTGTACTATTTGTTTAATATATATGTACTATTTGTTTAATATATATTGTACTATTTGTTTATATATACTGCTATTTGTTTAATATATACTGTGCTATTTGTTTATATATATGTTACTATTTGTTTAATATATACTGTGCTATTTGTTTTAATATATACTGTGCTATTTGTTTAATATATATTGTACTATTTGTTTAATATATTGTACTATTTGTTTAATATATACTGTGCTATTTTTTAATATATATGTACTATTTGTTTAATATATACTGTACTATTTGTTTAATATATACTGTACTATTTGTTTAATATATACTGTGCTATTTGTTTAATATATGTACTATTGTTTAATATATATGTACTATTTGTTTAATATATACTGTGCTATTTGTTAATATATATGTACTATTTGTTTAATATATACTGTACTATTTGTTTAATATATACTGTGCTATTTGTTTAATATATACTGTGCTATTTGTTAATATATATGTACTATTTGTTTAATATACTGTACTATTTGTTTAATATATCTGTGCTATTTGTTTAATATATACTGTACTATTTGTTTAATATATACTGTACTATTTGTTTAATATATACTGTGCTATTTGTTTAATATATTGTACTATTTGTTTAATATATATGTACTTTGTTTAATATATATTGTACTATTTGTTTAATATACTGTGCTATTTGTTTAATATATACTGTACTATTTGTTTAATATATACTGCTATTTGTTTATATATACTGTGCTATTTGTTTAATATATTGTCTATTTGTTTAATATATACTGTGCTATTTGTTTAATATATGTCTATTTGTTTATATATATGTACTATTTGTTTAATATATACTGTGCTATTTGTTTAATATATATGTACTATTTGTTTAATATATACTGTACTATTTGTTTAATATATACTGTGCTATTTGTTTAATATATACTGTACTATTTGTTTAATATATACTGTACTATTTGTTTAATATATACTGTGCTATTTGTTTAATATATACTGTGCTATTTGTTTAATATATATGTACTATTTTTTAATATATATGTACTATTTGTTTAATATATACTGTGCTATTTGTTTAATATATACTGTGCTATTTGTTTAATATATATGTACTATTTGTTTAATATATACTGTGCTATTTGTTTAATATATACTGTGCTATTGTTTATATATATTGTACTATTTGTTTAATATATATGTACTATTTGTTTAATATATACTGTGCTATTTGTTTAATATATGTACTATTTGTTTAATATATACTGTACTATTTGTTTAATATATACTGTACTATTTGTTTAATATATACTGTGCTATTTGTTTAATATATATGTACTATTTGTTTAATATATATGTACTATTTGTTTAATATATATTGTACTATTTGTTTAATATATCTGTGCTATTTGTTTAATATATATGTACTATTTGTTTAATATATACTGTACTATTGTTAATATATACTGTGCTATTGTTTAATATATACTGTACTATTTGTTTGAATATATACTGTACCATTTGTTTAATATATACTGTGCTATTTGTTGAATATATCTTTACTATTTGTTTAATATATATGTACTATTTGTTTAATATATATTGTACTATTTGTTTAATATATACTGTGCTATTTGTTTAATAGATACTGTACTATTTGTTTAATATATACTGTGCTATTGTTAATATATACTTTGCTATTTGGTTAATATATATTGTACTATTGTTTATAGTATTTATATTGTTTAATATATACGTGGCTATTTGTTTAAATATATACTGTACTATTTGTTTAATATATACTGTGCTATTTGTTTAATATATATTGTACTATTTGTTTAATATATATGTACTATTTGTTTAATATATATTGTACTATTTGTTTAATATATACTGTGCTATTTGTTTAATATATACTGTACTATTTGTTTAATATATACTGTTGCTATTGTTTAATATATACTGTGCTATTTGTTTAATATATATTGTACTATTTGTTTAATATATATTGTACTATTGTTTAATATATACTGTGCTATTTGTTTAATATATATGTACTATTTGTTTAATATAACTGTACTATTTGTTTAATATATACTGTGCTATTTGTTTAATATATATTGTACTATTTGTTTAATATATATTGTACTATTTGTTTAATATATATTGTACTATTTGTTTAATATATATTGTACTATTTGTTTAATATATATTGTACTATTTGTTTAATATATATTGTACTATTTGTTTAATATATATTGTACTATTTGTTTAATATATACTGTGCTATTTGTTTAATATATATGTACTATTTGTTTAATATATACTGTACTATTTGTTTAATATATACTGTGCTATTTGTTTAATATATATTGTACTATTTGTTTAATATATATTGTACTATTTGTTTAATATATATTGTACTATTTGTTTAATATATATTGTACTATTTGTTTAATATATATTGTACTATTTGTTTAATATATACTGTACTATTTGTTTAATATATACTGTGCTATTTGTTTAATATATATTGTACTATTTGTTTAATATATATGTACTATTTGTTTAATATATATTGTACTATTTGTTTAATATATATTGTACTATTTGTTTAATATATATTGTACTATTTGTTTAAAATATAACAAATAGTCATTCTTCTACGGTAAAGTATGATATATTTCTGCAATATACAAGTCCTTTTTCTATACAACACACTATTATATCTTTCTATAATATAATATTCTTTCTTTTCTAAAATACATCGTGACATGTTTCTCTAATATACAAACCCTCTCTTCTCTGCAATACATCGTGACATGTATCTACAATACATAAACTCTCTCTCCTCTACAATACACAAACTCTCTCTCCTCTACAATACATCGTGACATGTTTCTACAATACAAAACTCTCTCTCCTCTACAATACATCGTGACATGTTTCTACAATACATAAACCCTTTCTTTCCTACAATACATCGTGACATGTTTCTATAATACATAAACCCTTTCTTTCCTACAATACATCATGACATGTATCTACAATACATAAACTCTCTCTCCTCTACAATACACAAACTCTCTCTCCTCTACAATACATCGTGACATGTTTCTACAATACAAAACTCTCTCTCCTCTACAATACATCGTGACATGTTTCTACAATACATAAACCCTTTCTTTCCTACAATACATCGTGACATGTTTCTATAATACATAAACCCTTTCTTTCCTACAATACATCATGACATGTTTCTACAATACATAAACCCTTTCTTTCCTACAATACATCATGACATGTTTCTACAATACATAAACTTTATTTGCAGGATGACATGTTTTAATCACGTAAAAAGAACTCTTCCTTGAACGATGTTACTTGTCACGTTACATGTCAAGTAGAAATACAACTTATTTTACTTTCGATATTACACAATGACATTGTTTGTGAACAGCTAGAAAACAAGTAGAAAACCAAGGATACGGATTCATCGAAACATTAGAAAAATTTGGGTGAAAACACCATAAAATAAATACACGTAGTTGTACCAGTCAACAAATTTGTTCTCTGAATTAGCTTTTACTGCATTTAAACACTCATTTCAGAGATTATGCTAAGCTTGTAATTTATATGAACCAAAATAATATAAACGAATCAAGACACTTAAGTTATATCATTCAGCTATCTTTAATTTAAACAAGTTACCAGGTAAAGCGGTTTGGTAATCCCGTTATTAAACATGTACCTCAATATAAATAATATTACAGTGTTGTTCTTGTCATAAAAATAATTCTATGACCTTTGATCTTGATTCTTAACGAAGATTTTCTTGTAAACATTTTGTGACGTGTATGAACACTTTTTTGTTTGACCCTCTAAGCAAGTCGTACGTAGATTTTATGTGTCACGGATAAAGAGCTTTCTAGCTGATCTTTTGATCAAGATGTGTTTTTAGAAATGTGTCTGAAAAATTTTGTAAATTTGAACAGTTCTTCTGATTTCCAGTTTATTTTTATGCAGACTTCCCGTTCCAATAACTCGATTTGAACCCTGATGGCTTACATCACTAAAATTCAAGGTTCGACTCCTACAATTCACTGTGTGGCTTAGTTGTTAAACGAACGAACCTATTTCGTAAAATATCACTGGCCAGGTGGTTAGAGTGTTAGGCTCATGATCTGAGGGTCGCAAGTTCGACAGTGGGACAGAGGTAAGTAAGTCTTGATTTACAACGCTCGATTCCCCTTGGTGGACACAGGAGGTAGCCTGATATGTGTGTGATATAAGAAAGACACAGAAATACGTATCCTTCGAATAATTTAAGAAAATAAATTAGTTCCGTATTATAGCCAATTGTACTCAACTGCAATTTGTTCTCTTAGAGATTACATCAGTAAAATATTGATCGAATTTTAATACCTCAATTAGATAAGCCTTTGTTTCATACGAGATTTCGCAGAATTTCCATTTACCACTGGTGAAGTTACATCTCTAATGCTCTCTGAACTTTTTTTATCTGAAATGTGACGTAAAAATCCAATAGTTAAGACTTGTGCTCCTTACCTGTTTTTTTTATTAGATACATTTGTAATCTTGTTCTTTACTGTTTGAAATCCTGCTAAACATTAATTAAGACTTATCTCTTTTTTTTTTCTTGGTAATATTTTTGTCCGGAATATTCTAATAAACTCTCTTAATGGTCACCATCTTTATAAATTGTTTGTTTTTGAATTTCGCACAAAGCTACTCGAGGGCTATCTGTGCTAGCCGTCCTTAATTTAGCAGTGTAAGACTAGAGGGAAGGCAGCTAGTCATCACCATCCACCGCCAACTCTTGGGCTACTATTTTATCAACGAATAATGAGATTGACTGTCACATAATAACGTCCCCACGGCTGAAATGGCGAACATGTTTGTTGCTCGGATTACGAGCCGAATGCCTTAACACACTTGGCCATGCCAGGCCCACCATCTTTATAAATATAGCGTTTTGTTCTTAATTACATTGTTATCCACATTAGGCTTAATCGTTCTCTAAGATAATTTTTATCTAGTTAAAAAACATTTGTTAAAATTGAAACGTTCACTCACAATCAATGCAACCCTCTCGCTCTATTTTGAAGTGTGAAATGAAGCAAACAATTAGGTCTAGTAGTTAAAAATTGAAACACAATAATCTATAATTATTATCTGGTAAAAAACAGAAAGATAACAATACATACAATTAGTAAGTCTGGTGTTTACCTTCCATTACTTTCCTGTATCACTTTTCAGATCTTCTATTAATTTCGTGACTCGTTTTTTATTTTCCTTTTATATCCCGAATTTGTTTGTTTTCTATATTTCCCGCAAAGCTACATAAGGACTATTTGCGCTAGCCGCTCCTAATATAGCGGTGTGAGATCAGAAGGGGAACGCAGCTTGTCATCAGCACCCACCGCCAACCTTTGGGATACTAGTTTACCAATGTAGAGTGGGATTGATTGAAACATTATAACGTCCCCACCAGGACTCGAACTCACGACCCACAGAGTAGGAGCTGAGTGTACTTATCACCTGATTATGCTAAGCCATTATCCACTCTCCCGCTTATTTTTTGTCTCATTTTTTGATTTTCCGTTAATTTCCTTTCTTAGTTTTTAACCTTTCTTAAATTTCCTGTTCCATTTTTTATCTTCCTGCCTCGCTCTTCTTGACCTGCATTTAATTCTTTCATCATCACAAACGAAGTTCAGTCAACGTTTTATAATGTTTTCACCAAATCCAATTTGTGACACCTTTATTGTAATGCATTCCATGGTTGGGAAGTTTCTTTTGAATTATTTGCTAAAAATAATGCCAAATTCAGGCCATATAAATTTAACGAATTAGCTTGTTTTTCTATAAAGTTTGCTACAGGTTACACTCACTGTAGGTTTAAGAAATTCGTCGCTAGTGACATTACCCTTAAGTTAAACGTACAATATCCCAGCTCGCTTTCTGCACAGAGATTCTAGATAATAAAATAACGCCCTCTAGTAAACATCGATATTAAAACATTAAAAATAAAGCTTTTGTTGGTTTTTTTTTAATTTCGAGCTAAGCTATTCCAGGTAGCTAGTCGTCCCTAATCATCACTCTAGTCATCACCACCCACCGCCAACTCTTTGGCTACTCATTTGCCAACGAATAGTGGGATTGACCGTCACATATAACGCCTCCACGGCTGAAAGGGCGAGCATGTTTGGCGCGACTAAGCGACCCTCAGATTACGAGTCGCACGCCTTAACACGCTTGGCCATGCCGGGCCTGAAAATAAAGCTCACACAACATACGAACACACACACACACACACACATATATATATATATATATATGTCAATAACAGATAAAAATAAACCGTTATTATGTATTTCTATAATTTAAATACTTCAGACATTCAGAAAGTAATACTGTATTTAAATTAAAACATCAAAACTTTCGCGGTTTTCTTTCTAGAATGTTTGGAACTCTTCTTGAATTTTGGACTGAAAAAAAGGAATAAAGTTATAGAATTTTGAGGTTAAATAAAATTTTAAATAAACTTTTCTTGTATGAGTTATGAAATACGGAATTGAATTATCAATCATTTTATATTATATATATTTCACGGTGGCAAAACAACTACAAAATATTAATAAATAAATCACATCACTGATGCAGAAACAATGGAAGAGAAAAACATTATATATACATATCTTTGGAATATAATGTGATATATGTATTTTATGCATTTACGTATATTTTCAATTGCAGAAATAAAAGTTCTTGTAAGGTTTCCGTTTATAATTTCCATTTGAACTAATATAATTCTAAGATTTGTTGTTGTTTTGAATTAAGCACAAAGCTACACAATGGGCTATCTGTGCTCTGCCCACCACGGGTATCGAAACCCGGATTTTAGCGTATAAGTCCGCAGACATACCGCTGAGCCACTGGGGGGCATAATTCTAAGAGAGTAATACAAATAAAAAAACAACAACAATCAAACTATTCTTGGAATAGAATGAATTACATTACCAGGTTAGAGATTCATACACTTCGGGAATATTCGTTCCCAATTTTAAACTGCTGGTCAGAACGAAATAAAGCAGCTAACTAGCAACAAAGGGGCTCTTTGAAGTGAATAAAGGGAACGTCTGTCACTTTTATAATGCGCTCACAAATACATCGTCATTGTCAGGAGACACAAAATATAATATGCCTAATATTTTGTTGAAATTTAACTCCAGCACATTGACACAGCTCATGCTGTGGTCAATGGTTATTGATCAACATAGGAAGGAAGGCAAGATTTGCTCTTCGTTTCTAATTTAGAAACTGTGTATCTGATATTTAGATGGCAGTTAGTAAGTTAATTTGTAATGAAACATAATGATACCTCATGGGATATCTGTTATCTGCCCTCAAGCTGTATCGAAACCCCGTATCTTTTTTTTTTTTAATTTCGCGCAAAGCTACTCAAGGGCTATATACGCTAGCCGTCCCTAATTTAGTAGTGTAACACAAGAGGGAAGGCAGCTAGTCATCACGACCCATCGCCAAATCTTGGGCTACTGCTTTACCAACGAATAGTGGAACTACATTATAACGCCCCCACGGCTGAAAAGGCGACCACGTTTGGTATGAAGGGGATTCGAACACGCGATCTTGGGATTACGAATGAAGTGACTTAACCACCTGGCAATGCTGGAACGACCCCGTATGTAGCGTCGTAAGTTCGCAGATATACCGTTGTGCCGTGGAGGGTACATCGGTGAGATTGAACATAAAAAATATTTTATTTATAGTGTTGAAAATACACATTACACATTTACATATATAGATCATAAAATTTATTACTTGCAGTTTGAAGTTTTACATTTATTTACAGAGAAAATAAAATTGCGTTATTTTCTGCAGACATGTTTAGAGATGTACGCTTATCCAGATGTTAAACTGTGACTTTGAAAGATAAAAATCCCTTTGGTGATACATTTTATTTTTGCCTTTCAGTCAGAACACTGGGAGGGCTGAGGTCTGTTCCACTATCATGGAGGAACCCTGAAATGGACCATTCAAATTGAGAAGATTGGACAACATTTAACATAATGTAATACAAACTTGCAACAAGGGTTAGTAACAAGGAATCAGTAACAGTGCAAACAAAATAACAATGCCCAAAGTAAAGGAAAAGATCAACGTTGAAACTGACCCTCATTGGTCAAAAAACGTGGACTGAATTCTTATGAAGAAGATGATGAAGCAAACATCATTGTTTATCTTCTTTTTCTCTTAAAGTGACTCGTAATCTGAGGATCACAGATTCGAATCTTCGTCATACCAAACATGTTCACCTTTTCAGCCGTGGGGGCGTTATAATGTAACGGTCAATCCAACTATTCTTGGGCTAAAAGTGTAGCCCAAGAGTTGGCGGTGGGTGGTGATGACTAGCTGCCTTTCCTCTACCCTTGCACTCCAAAAACTAGAGAGGACTAGCGCAAAATTCAAAAACAAACAAACATATTTCTCGGAGTGGAAACTTTTAGTTGCTAACAAACAGGATTATTTCCGAGTCTAATGATTCTACGAGGCGTAATTAAAAGAAAATACTCTAGATGTCGAAATAGCACGTGAAATCTTGGTTTATGGAAAAACTCCATTTATATGCAGATGAAAAGGTTTTTCTTGAGATCGTTTAAGTTACTACGTCGTTTTTTTAACCCATGATAATATTTTTTTTTCTCCTACCAAACCTCACCTCGTCTGCATTATACATTATTTTATTAATCCAAATAAAAAATCCATTTGTTAGATTTAAGTGTCTTGGAAACAGAGGGACTCTTCTCCAGTTGTGTCATTCAACATTTCTTTGTTGGCTGTCTGCCATCAAGTTTACTGAAACGTACAAGTTGTAAAATATTGACAGGAATACTGAACTAAAGTTACAAAGTCGATCTTTTAAAACCTTCGGAGACTTCGTGATCTGTGAAAGACACTGTGAATCAACCTTTCAGGACAGAGGAGTTTTGAAGGTAGCAACTTTTTCACACATGTTGTTTTATGCAGACAAATTCTGCAAAGATCGGTTTTAAGACTGTACGTTTGTTACTTATGAGTTTCAAACAATAGAACATTGAAGAGTTTCACTATGAAAACTGTTACTTCTGGTTTTGAAACAATAGAATATAGAAGAGCTTCACTATGAAAACTGTTACTTCTGGTTTTCAAACAATAGAATACAGAAGAGCTTCACTATGAAAACTGTTACTTCTGGTTATTAAACAATAGAATATAGAAGAGCTTCACTATGAAAAATGTTACTTCTTGTTTTGAAACAATAGAATACAGAAGAGTTTCACTATGAAAACTGTTTATTCTTGTTTTGTAACAATAGAATATAGAAGAGCTTCAATATGAAAAATGTTACTTTTTGTTATGAAACAATAGAATACAGAAGAGTTTCACTATGAAAACTGTTACTTCTTGTTTTGTAACAATAGAATATAGAAGAGCTTCACTATGAAAACTGTTACTTCTGGTTTTGAAACAATAGAATACAGAAGAGCTTCACTATGAAAACTGTTACTTCTGGTTATGAAACAATAGAATACAGAAGAGCTTCACTATGAAAACTGTTACTTCTTGTTTTGTAACAATAGAATATAGAAGAGCTTCACTATGAAAACTGTTACTTCTTGTTTTGTAACAATAGAATATAGAAGAGCTTCACTATGAAAACTGTTACTTCTTGTTTTGTAACAATAGAATACAGAAGAGTTTCACTATGAAAACTGTTACTTCTTGTTTTGCAACAATAGAATATAGAAGAGCTTCACTATGAAAACTGTTACTTCTGGTTTTGTAACAACAGAATACAGAAGAGTTTCACTATGAAAAATGTTACTTCTTGTTTTGAAACAATAGAATACAGAAGAGTTTCACTATGAAAACTGTTTATTCTTGTTTTGCAACAATAGAATATAGAAGAGCTTCACTATGAAAACTGTTACTTCTGGTTTTGTAACAATAGAATACAGAAGAGTTTCACTATGAAAAATGTTACTTCTTGTTTTGAAACAATAGAATACAGAAGAGTTTCACTATGAAAACTGTTTATTCTTGTTTTGTAACAATAGAATATAGAAGAGCTTCAATATGAAAAATGTTACTTTTTCTTATGAAACAATAGAATACAGAAGAGTTTCACTATGAAAACTGTTACTTCTTGTTTTGTAACAATAGAATATAAAAGAGTTTCACTATGAAAACTGTTACTTCTTGTTTTGTAACAATAGAATATAGAAGAGCTTCACTATGAAAACTGTTACTTCTTGTTTTGTAACAATAGAATACAGAAGAGTTTCACTATGAAAACTGTTACTTCTTGTTTTGCAACAATAGAATATAGAAGAGCTTCACTATGAAAACTGTTACTTCTGGTTTTGTAACAATAGAATACAGAAGAGTTTCACTATGAAAAATGTTACTTCTTGTTTTGAAACAATAGAATACAGAAGAGTTTCACTATGAAAACTGTTTATTCTTGTTTTGCAACAATAGAATATAGAAGAGCTTCACTATGAAAACTGTTATTTCTGGTTTTGTAACAATAGAATACAGAAGAGTTTCACTATGAAAAATGTTACTTCTTGTTTTGAAACAATAGAATACAGAAGAGTTTCACTATGAAAACTGTTTATTCTTGTTTTGTAACAATAGAATATAGAAGAGCTTCAATATGAAAAATGTTACTTTTTCTTATGAAACAATAGAATACAGAAGAGTTTCACTATGAAAACTGTTACTTCTTGTTTTGTAACAATAGAATATAAAAGAGTTTCACTATGAAAACTGTTACTTCTTGTTTTGTAACAATAGAATATAGAAGAGTTTCACTATGAAAACTGTTACTTCTGGTTTTGAAACAATAGAATATAGAAGAGCTTCACTATGAAAACTGTTACTTCTGGTTATGAAACAATAGAATACAGAAGAGCTTCACTGTGAAAACTGTTACTTCTTGTTTTGTAACAATAGAATATAAAAGAGCTTCAGTATGAAAACTGTTACTTCTGGTTTTGTAACAATAGAATATAGAAGAGTTTCACTATGAAAACTGTTACTTCTTGTTTTGTAACAATAGAATATAGAAGAGCTTCACTATGAAAACTGTTACTTCTAGTTATGAAACAATAGAATACAGAAGAGTTTCACTATGAAAACTGTTACTTCTTGTTTTGTAACAATAGAATATAGAAGAGTTTCACTATGAAAACTGTTACTTCTTGTTTTGTAACAATAGAATACAGAAGAGTTTCACTATGAAAACTGTTACTTCTTGTTTTGCAACAATAGAATATAGAAGAGCTTCACTATGAAAACTGTTACTTCTGGTTATGAAACAATAGAATATAGAATA
>MU033995.1:20103-34999 GCA_011833715.1 Carcinoscorpius rotundicauda
GAAAATTTAGCTTTCCAGTGGGAGTGTTTCAGTATTTATCTTTTCAAATACGTACACTTTGCAGGTAACAAATTAAACGAATTTGCAACATTTCTAGGTTATCACCGAAAACAAAATGCTTGAACAAGTTTCATAGATATGTCTAAAGGGTTCTCATTTCTTAAAATTTTAAATGTGAAATTTTTGTAATATATTTTACTCCTCGGAGGAGCTTAAATGTTATTGGTCAATTAATTTTGTCATATTCATTTGTATGCCTATGAATGTTTTTCATCAGTGCTTGAAGATTTAAAACCCAATTTGTTAATTTCAATCTGTAACTTTACTTTGTTATTTTAGCATGGTGGGTGTTGTAAGAATAGCAACATTATGAGGACTATTTAACTGTATTATACTAAAATTATGTGAATCAAACATGGTGTACAGATTAAAGTTCATTTTTGTAGTATGTTATGTGTGAAGTTTTTTCATCTTTAACAAGGCTTACAAATGTGTAACATCTTTTTGGTTAGAAGATGTACTTCAATCTGCTATATCTACTTTTCTTGCATTAACATCCTTTCCAGTCTCATTTGTGCACAATAACGTTTTATGTTGGTTACGTTTCTCAGCTTCCACAAACAAAAGTGGTGGAGTATTTTAAATATTAGGCCTAATAGTTGTGGTAAAAACCATAATTTTTTTTTCAATTGTCAATTTATTCTCTTAATTATTAAACTGGTATAGAGCTAAAATGAACAATTTTTAAAAATATTTTAAATTTACCAATTGCTTATCATAATAAACTCCTGAGCAGATGAAAAATATTTGAAACCCAAAATTTAAAGTATAAAAAAATACAGTTGGCTATAATTTTTACTGAAAGAATTATGCTTAATGGTTTCCACAGCTTTGCAATGTTTTGGCATTTACCACTGTTGGTTTCTAAAAAATATAAACGATTGAAATATACAGTTTTGTTAAAATCACCCAGTTTGTTTTCCAAATGATTTGTGGATAAAAATTGTGCCTATAAAGTGTATAGGTAACCATCGTGAGGGTTTTTACATTAAGTATATTTTTAACAAACTTTCTACGTAGATACATTTTACACAAAAATATTTTTATAAAAAAAAATCCACATAATTAGGTATCTAATAATTGAGAAAATTTAATAACAAGGGATACAATCCATATATCAGTATGCTTCATATAAATCCTACAAAATTTATATCAGTCTAAATAATCTACGTTTTGTTTGAAATTGTTTACTTAATACAAGATAAGCAGGAATGTTAAGTATTTTAGCACTATAGCCTTGTACATTTAATGAAAAAAAATCTGATGGTAAAGTTCTATTGATGTTTGGTTGAATTATCTTAATACTGAAGGGAGGAGTAAACAAAATATCTATAAAAATGAAATTAAGAATTCAACTTTATTTTATAAAGCTGTCAAAGCAGGTGTACAAACCAGTGAAAGCTTTCGTTCAATGAATAAGTTGTAAACTGGTTGTTCAGATGATTAATTTTGGAAGCACAGTTTGTACTTTTTATATATTCTAGTTAACCACCTGAACAACTAGTTTACAACTTCCTGGTGGATAGATGAGTTAATCTTCAGGATAATTTAAGAAGTCTAGCTTAACACAAGTTATTTCATTTGAGTTAAGCCCAATAACTTGTATGTTAAAGACAGAAAATTCCAGTGCATTTTTAAGTATACCATTCCTGCAACCCACATAACCATGAGTATATTTTCATGAAAAGTGATTAATATATGTAGATAAATACTGAAGTATGTTTAAATGAAACACAACTAATAATGGACAAGGTAAACATGAAGTTTGTACAAAACATCTGAAACATCAGGAGCCACACTAAATATTTCAATAAAATATGTATGGTTATCTTCGTGGTAGATTTTGACAACATTTTCTAAGTGGTATTTCTAGTTTCCTGGAGTACTTGTAATACTTCCTAATAAAAAGAATTGAGTGCCTTTAACACTTATGTTTTTACCATATTTAACCATACACACACGAGGCCACTGTGACAGTAACGTTCTTAACAGATCTTCAAAACTTGTTTGACAATATTATGTAAAATTGTACCTGTTACACACAAACACTTATTTTCAACCATCAATGTTTTGTAATATATAAAAGCAACAGTTTCAAAATTTAAGAATAACAGGTGACACATTTTTCAAATCACTAGTGGTTATGAAATTAAAACAAACCTTAACCACTGATTTGGCATTTTGCACTCTATAAGAAAAAACACACACGGTGTTGTATCCATAAAAAAAAAAAAAAATCGCCATATTAAGCCAACAAAGTTGGTCTTTATTCATTAAGTAGCATTTCTTAGTGACAAATACACTTTGAAATCTTTTACTATCGATATACATTTTCATAGGAAAAAATAAATACGCTTTCAAAGAGTACACACTCCATAGATATTCTGAACAAACAGTGTAGAAAATGTGTGAAACTTGGTCTTAGGTGTAAATTGTATTGAAGTTAGATTATGTAAAGAAAACTTTGTGCTCTATTTAGCACAATAAGCCTAGGCCACTTTGAAATGTGAAGGCATGTAACTTTAAATACACCTAAATTATCTTAATCATATAAACTGTACTGAGAAACTATGAAAGGAATTTATCTTAAACCCAAGTTTGATAAATTATTGACCTTCATTTAAGTAAAAACTATTGGTTTATATATCAATAATAAGACAATGCTTAAGAGTTATTTAAAATCCTAAGTTGTACATTGTGTAATTTGTATAGGACGTTACATTACTTCTGTGTAGGTGTCGTCTGAACTGTAGATTAACTAAGGTAAGGTTTGAGCCATTGTATCTGCAATATTTTTTAAGGTTTTGATTAAAAAAAAAAATTATTTGTTATTATAAAAGTGCATAGAACTCTTCCTTTACCGAGACTAACATAGGCTATTATGAAGCTTCCTATACATAAGAATTATAAATGCACATAGTAACTAGAACAACAGTTAAAGGTATTGTACAAACCACCTTACTTATAATGATTAGAATGGACAGCTTCTTCAGTCCGGTACACTAGCTGTCCATTACTTATGACATTAAACCTAAGGTCTGTTTGAGTGTAAAAGGGTTTACTCTTAGTTGAAATTAGCATAATCATTCCTTTTGATATATTTGAAAAAACTTAATTTTTCAGTCTGCTGTTTTTATTTCCATATTTATTCTATGTAGCTAAAAAAGAAAAAATATATACTCTATATTAATTATTACCATTAAAGTTGGCTAGTTATACAAATCAAACCATTTTTGTGAGTCTATTATGACAAGTTTTTGGCCCTCTTAACCAAGAGAATGATGTTTCCATTAGATACTGATTAAAAGGACAAATGGTTTTTGGTTAAAAAATATAATTCCTTGTTTTCAACAGCCACACGTTTCTTGTGTGAATGTTGAAAATGTGGAATTTGTGTATTAAGTAGGAAACAGTTTTCATGAAACCACACTGAAGAAGACAGTACATGCAGATATCTACTGTAAACTGACCAGACTTTCTGGATTCCAAAGTGGGACACCGAAATAAGGAATAAAAAAATTAACACTTCTTTTTGTAAATAATGCATACCACTTTGTTATATTTTTTTTTAACGAATCAGGTGTAAATTTTGGAAACATGCAGTAGAAAAGAATGAGATTCACGAGAAATACATACCAGATATTCACTATAATTCTTACTAGAGAATAAGTTCCTTGAACAACCTAATACGAATTACACATTCTGCTCATGTACCAAAATAAAGCAAACTGATATCACATTTTGTAAGTTATAACAATATTACCATATAATGAACACTAACATTTAAAGATTTCATAGAGCAAAGGTCAACAGCTAATGCTTAATAATGTTTTACAAGAAAATAAGTTAATTTCATATTAAATTCTCAATAAACACAAGTATCTATGAAAATAAAAGATATTGTACGAGGAAAAGACAGACCTTATGTGCAGTCGTAGTAGAGTAGTGTTAACCAGTAATAATTTTGATACAAAGGATGCCGAAGTTCATCACCTCCCAAAGGATGACATTTTTACATCCTCTACAGTTCCTGGTGGACATTGGAATAAGCACATCAAATTCTTGGCATCTGGTCACATTAATTCAGTGCAACATCAATGGATATCATACATAATTATGGAAAAGTTTGGACTATTTTTTTTACTGTAGAAATATAAAAATCCTTAAAAAGAAATAATTTTCACTTCATGTAATTTTGTTCTAAACACATTTAACTAAAGATGACCAATTTTGTGTAATTTTTGTTTTTAAGGTTTAATTTCATTCAAAATCCACTTGTCAGAACCGTGTTGTTTTCTAATCAAACACAAACCTATATAAAGGGCTATTTGCCCTCTGGCCACGATGGGTATCAATCTGTTTCTTGCAGTATAAGTTGGCAGACACACAGCTGTGCCACTGGGGAGCTGCCAAAACTGTTCTCAAATACAATAGCAAAGAGGGAGAAGCCTTCTTTGACAATTTATTATAAAAATCTAATATATGTTCAAACATTTTATCAACAATAATATATTTACTCAGAATTTTTAACTTTCTGGGCTTATTTTTTTAAAATAACAGTGCAATAGCTTCCTATTATAAAACATGTATAAAGTTTCAACTCTAGTTTTGTTATTCACACAATACACAGTGAGAAGATTACTCTGAAAGGTTTTGTAAACACTTTATTTTTGCGTATTTCTATTCTAACAAAGGCTTACCTCTAATACCCATGACGTGCAATCAAGAGCGAGAAAGGTCGTATTTCAAGCAAATTTATTATCCTTCTAAATATCAAAAATCAATGAATCTATAGACTAAACCAATATATGTCAAATAACTGTAACATAATATTATGTTAAGTGTACATTTTAAGATCTCCAAAATCCATAGTTTAAAAAAATATTACACAGATTATTTATTTAAAACAAACATACATTAACAGAAAAAAGAAAAAATGGAATAATAATATGGAACAGGACATCATAACTTTACTTATCAAACTGCTCACTTAACAAAACATTTCATAATTTGGTGATAATGAAAATAAAAGTTATTAAATCACAAGTCTATAGAAAAACAAAAAATATCTACAGTTGAATACTAGAAAGGCACTAATGGTTACAATTAAAGTTTTTAAAAAATTAACTCTTTTTGATAAGTAAGTCAATTTTATTTGCACTTGCCCTAAATATACATCTTCCTTACTTCATTACAAAAGTTTTCTAAGTTTTTAACAAAGTGTAAACAATAACAGATTCGTTAGTACAAAGTGAAACCTTCAGCCAAGTAGTAAAAATATTGATGTAAGATTCTCTTATCTTCTTGAGTAAATCAAATAAAGTGTATTCAGTCAAATAAAAAACAAAACCAAAACTGTCTGATCCAAAGGAAAACAGCAGTCAAATACGAGAGAAGTCTTTTGAACACATTTAGAACACAATGTTCTTGAATACTCATAATACTGTTACATTAACATAAATTTTGTTTAATATAAATGACTATAAGAGTTAAGAGCTCCAATAAAAATCTTTCACTACCATTGAAACTCTTAAAATGTGACCTTTTGATATCTTGTTTTTCAGATGTCTAACATATGTACAAAAGAAACAACTTTAATTTAAATTCTAATTTATGTGACCACAAAGGAAAAAATTAATACAAAATGTAAAGTCAGATAAAAACATAATTCCTCTCCTTTTTGATTTTTATTAAGTTTCATCTTCTGTCAGGAAGAATTTGTCGAACAGAACCATAAGGAGTCATTCCAGCTTGAGAGGCTCCTCTGTTAGTTCCCGTCTGAAGGCTGAGCATAGTTTTGCCCATTTCTATTTGTTCCTTCGTAAAGGTTCGCTTATTTATCTCTGCTACTTTCACTCCTATGACTGGTCCATCAAATCCATTTTTTGAGCCTACAAGCATCATTTCAAAATGAGAAAAAAAAAGCCCAGTAAATGCTTTTATGTCAATAAAGTAAAAACTGGGTATTTAATAAAAATTCTAAAATCTCAGTCATTGTACATGATTTTAAGATGAGATGGTTGATTATAATTTATTTTCAGGCACATTATGCTTATATATATAAAGAATAAAAAGCATCTGATATCTGTTTGGTATAACAAAAGGTAAATTTTTATTATTAGTTTTAGATGACTAGTTTTGGTCATACAGTTACCATCATGATAGTTGATTGTATTCAAATAACTTCAATTCTCATTACCACAGGTTTAGTGCTTCTTATTTCAGGGTTGGGGTCATTGTTGTGAATATGTATTTCAGAAGGGCTGGTATGGATATTTATACTTTTATTATAATCTGAAGGTGACCAGCCATTTTGAGATACATTTTTATTTCAAGTGGGTTTCTCATCATCAAGAATTGTTACGAGTAAGGGCCACTAACCTAATTTCACACACACACCTAAAAATTTAGTTTTAAATAAGAACTAATTATTTCGCAACAAAATGTCTTTAAATATAAATACAAAACTTTTTCAAGTACATGCACTCAATTGTACAGTTAAATTCGAGTACTTTAAAATCTAAACAGCCATATCGAAATTATTTTTTTCTCTCTAAAATAGCAGATTTCACAAATAAATGAACAGCAGTTTTGATCTACAATATGCAAAACTGACACATTTTACTCTACTGAGATAAAATATGTTCATAGTTTTCTCTTAAGATCACATGAAGAATTAACTTAAAAGTTTTGAGAAAGCTTGACTGGGTAACAAAAAAACTTTATTATAAATGTATGACATTCCAACAAGATTTTGCTATTATTGGATATAAGTAGTTTACACAAATAAATTTGTATATATATATATATGCAGTAGAAAACAGAGAGATCACACAACAGGAAACTGTTTACAATGTAATATTTGTATCTCGGCATCCATGTTGTTGATTCAGGGTGGGGCTGTTTTCTTCATTTAAGAAACTTTTTTATTTTGCATTTATTTACCTTTGGTTCTTTGTTCAAAATTATCGTGTTTTATACAGATATTATGTAATTTTTTTTTTTGAGTTACAATGGGGTAAACACGTTTTTTTATGTTCAGTGAATCTAGTTTCCAATTTTCTACGTCTCCGATGTAAAATTCTGGACAGATATTTCATGTCATCTAATAAATGGCATTGGAATTGTGTAAGTCTACGTAATTTTTATTTAATAATGATTTTAGCCTGCTGCTGGGTTTTGGAGTGAATTTGATGTCAACAGAAATTTTGTCTGATGACACGTTTTCTTCACATGTAGATTATTTTTGAGTTGATGCTGGGGATAAATGGTAAACTGCAGTGTTATATTGTTTGGTGCATTAGTGTCAATTTTATTTGTGAGTTAAGTTTTAATGTTATTTTATCTGGTGTTTGTGTGGAAATGTTTTGATGATGGTCAGTGGAAGTTTGTTGGTGTGAATGAAGGGGTGCTTTAGAGTTGATTTCTTTATCTAGGTGCTCAGATGAGTAAAGTCTTGAAGATATGTTTATAAGGTTTACTAATATGTTAATTTTTTGTTTGGATTCATGGGAGAAATTCTAGGAGATGTAGAAACCTGTGTGAGCGATTTTTCTGTGAAATGTGTCGGATCTAATGATGTTGAGGTTATGAAAAGAAACTTGTTTGATGTTTTCATGTTCAATGGTGAATTTAATGTTAGGGTAAATGAAGTTTATGTGTTCTACAGAATGAAAAACAAATGAAACTGGCAAAGTGTTACCAACATATCTGTACCAGTATAGGGGAGGATAACATGTGGATTGTACAGCTTGTGTTTTGATCTGGATCATAAATATTTTGAAAAGAACAAAAGAAATAGGATTGCCCATGCTTAAAACCATCTGTTTGAAGAACATTTGGTTGTTAAAATTAAAAATGGTTTGTTGTTGTGAATTCCAAAGGGAAAAGAGAGAGTGTGTTGGGGATATGGATAGGGGTCAGTAATGTGAAGATCACATGTAACATTACAGGCTTTCTTTGAAGGGAACTTTAACGAATGGTGATAAAGTGTCAAAGATGGTCATTAAGGGTTTGGAGTGTAGTTGGTTTAATGTGTTTCTGAAGTTCAAGACATCTTTAAAAAAGGAACCTGCAAGGGCCCAAGTTGTGTATTTACCAAGATTATAGTTAAATAAGTCCTAACTGGACAGTACAGGTCGTATGCAGCAGTCTTGTTTGTATGGTTTTGGTATGCCATAAACTTGTAGCGTGCACAAGTCAGTTTCCTTAGATAAAAAGAAAGATTTTTCCATAATCAAGTTGTTTTTATTCATATGTGATAGGCTTTTGTTTCGTTGTTTTTCATTTGTGTTTGTTGGGTTGTTTGGATGGATTAAATTTACAAATGACTGAAAGAATGTTGTTCATTTTGTTGATGTATTCTCTGTGTTATTAAAGATTTAACATGGAATAATTAAAGCATCCATTTACTATAAAACAGTTCATCGGCATTAAAGAAAAAAAGTCACTTTTATTCTAATCATTTTATGGTAATTTTAATGGCACATGATCTTAGGATTAGGGTTAAGTGTTTGTGTGTTTTCTTTAGATAACTAAGGAAATGTATTTACAAAACATTATTAACCTATAATGAATGATTATCACATAGAAAAGATGTTAAATATATCTGTAGCTTTAGGTACCATACAAGATACTGAGACGACAAAAATATCTGAAGAATAAATATACTTACAAGACCACCAAGGGAATGTAGACAGTTTACCACCTGTAAAAAGTAAAATAAAAACTTAAAATAACAGCAATAAGCCAATCAAAAAGTAAATATTGCTTACATTAGATAACTTGACCAAAATAAATGCACACAAAACTTAAAAAATTATAAAAATATATCAGATTACTTTTGTAACAGAAAATGTTTCTCAGGTTATGTGGGAAATTGTTGATATTTTAATTTAATCATTACAAAACCAAAACGTTCTAAACAGATAATTTAGTCTAGTTTTTCACAGTGAAAGAAGTACAGTTACATACGTAATCCAGCAGCCTTGGAAGTGCTAAGTTCTATGGGCAAGAGCTCACGAGAAATCCGATTTTAAGTAGCCAGACTCCAGTTCTGTCAGTATCAAGATGGTTAGCATACATTTCTTAACAATCCAGACCCAGTGGGAGCATTATGATGATGACACTATAATGCGAACTTCAATGAGACCTTGTCAATAGTGCGGTCTTCAAGTGTTTCCTGGAATGTGGCTGTGATGTAGAATTATCAGTTTAAGAAAGGTTTAACACTGAAATCCATTAAGTGGCACAATTACTAGATTCTGGACAAAAAAAAATATGGAAAAAAAGAGAATAAATCAAGCACTCCTTCTCCACAAACTTGAGAAAACCAAACAACAACAAAGTTACAACTTCAGTTATTAGCAGCCTTTTATATCCAGTTGTTAACTAACAGCTTCACTAGTGTCTTCTTCCACAGAACAAAGTTTAATAAGCAACTTTCAGACAACTCCAGGAGCCCTACATTTCAGCCACACTAAAGCAAGCCCTCAATAACAATCTAGAAATCGCCAAGCTTTTACTTGTTTTGCATCATTGCAACCTTATCATCAAGTTCCCACTGGGGCTCGTGTTGTTGTGATACATATGTTAACCATTTTAATACCAACAGACCCAAAGACAGGTTACCCAAAATATCATCACCCACCAACCCTCGTGTTCAGAAGAACCAACCAGTGTTTCCAAGACTGTTCCAGTCCCTAATCAATATTCTTTCACCAAAATTTTAAACTAATTTTTTTCTTTTCTTCTTCTTTTCTTAGATTTAATCTTTAATAACAAATTTAAATCTGAAACAAATGTACACAACATTCAAAGTTTCACCTACCTCCTGATATAGATTCTCCTAAACTCATTTTTAGAAAAGAAGGCCAAAAAAGCAAGTATTTGTTTTCATGTTTTTACTTCACTCAAGTATGTATAAGTTAAGAAGAGTACTTATTAGAATTTTAAAGTAAGATGTCCAGGTTTAAGCTCCAAGAATATAATATCTTCAAAAGAATCTTAGGAGTGAGTTACATACAAATGAATTGCAATTGACTTACCTCAACAGAAGTAAAAAAACAAGTTTGAAATGTAGTATTTATCGATCTATCTTAACGGTTATTTGGCTCACATTAATGTTCACCATGTTTATCTAGCAGTTGTATGTTTAAATACTTACCAAATAAGGATTCTTCTTTTTCTCATAAAGATCATTAACTTGAAAAATATCCCACGTCTTAAGCCCATACTTTACACACCCTTTCAAAAACATCTCGATATTTTCCATCTGATAGTGAAAAAAAATATTCTGTAATTTTTCCATTTGCATAAAATAAAACATTTAAAAATGTATAACATTAATACTTAAAAATTAAAACATTAGAATTCGAAAGAACTGTGATAAAGGGAAGCTGTCCAAAGATTAAACACGAGTTAAAATAAGAAATCACGACACATGCTGACTAAACATCCTTCATAAAATATGTACACAATTAGTTTCCTAATTATCCATATATAAAATATACTGTTTCGTATTCCATTTTGTAAAAGTTTCCATAAGACCCAATTCAATTTTATTCAACATTACATAAAAGTTTTTTATTTTTTATGCTCATGAGTTTTTATACAGATGTAAATTTAAAAAACATATCAATTTTCCATTATAAAGGTTGGAGCAAAGCATCTGAAGAATTTGTTCTGTAGAACTATCTCAGTTCTCTCTAGATGGGATATATAAAGTTTTCTGTGACAAAATTACCCGATGGAGAATACACAGTACCTGTTTCATATAATTATTTGTTTATGTATATTTGGTTAAGTTCTTGACAGTGTTCAATTTGTAATTCATATTATCAGTGCTTGCATGTACATTGCTAGTGTCTCCATCTGCTGTCTTTTTGTGGCATTTTTCACAAAAACTTGTAGATTAAAACGGCAAAAATTTCATTTTTTTATTTTTTTAAACTACATTATCTCAATGAATTGGCAAGTTGCCAATCTTTGTTTTATCAACGCTTTATTGTTGGCACGTGAAGGTATTAAAAAACAAATATCAAAATAAATAGCCCGACATGTCCATCATACTTAACTGAGATGGGATTAAAAATCATGTAGGTATTCAACCGTCAAAATGTTTTGATTTAGACACATTCATGTGATAAAATGGTCAACATTGTAAAAGATGTACTGCATTAAAAGGTCAAACATCAATAAAAACCATCACATTAATAATAATAAAAAGTTGATGAAATATGTCTATTAAAAACAGCAAGCTGTATCTTCCAACAGAAAAACTGATTAAATATCAGAGTTAATATAATAATTAATGTTATCTCTCATTATAAACAAAATGCAAGTACAATAAAATTCTTTCTCAAGATATATGATGTTAGAAAAACAAATGTTCAAGAGGTCTTGATAGAAAAAAAGACAAGAACCCTGTAACTTGAGTGCTTCAGAGGTAAACTGGGAGTCTTTACATATATATATATAGTGGGAATTTAACTCTTATTTTCCAGTAACCATGACGATGTGTGGCTACAAAACATTAAGCCTAGTGTAAAAAAAACAACTAGTCACCATAACAAATTATAGCAAGTGTAAATTAAGTTTTTCTTTTATACAATCCATTCTGTACTTGTTGTTAAATACAGAACCATGAAACTTTAACAAGACACAGTCGAACAATGTCTCTAATATACGTATGAATACGTACACAGAGGTTATATACAAATACACTGTATATCTTTTAACAACTTCATTTTATTACAGTTATCCTGCAGGTTTTTAATATAAACCTAGAAAGCTTGAGTTATGCTTAAAGTATATTTATATAACGCCTTTACCCTAGACAACAAGTCCACTTGTTGAAAATCCTAGAGTTTGTCAAGGTTTCTGATTTTGATATACCAGCCTTTTCAATCACAGATGTTCTTTCACTTCAATAAACATATTCACATACAGTTTACAATCTTCCATGCTATGAAACAGTTCACAGCATATAACTATGATGTCAAAAGTTTTCAAAATATATTTTCACATTATTTTATCAAGCTCACACTGTAGAAACCCTATTCAATTTTTTAAAAATTTAATTAATTGTCATGAAGTAATTTCTTAAGAAATATTAACTAATCAAACTAATTAACTACTCCTCATTAAAATACAAATGCACTGAGATACTAAAGATATTTATATCATAAATTTGCAAGTGAGATATACAACTACTAAATATTTTATCGCTTTACAAGTTTCAAGCATTTTTTAAAATAAGGTTTGTTCTTTGTTTCGGTGCACAATTCAAATTACTAGGTAAATTTATTAATCTTTCAATAATTTATTTTTAATAAATAATCTAAATCTTTGCACATGTTATTATTAATATATTTTTGGAACATATTTACAGATTTATTTATATACACGTGCATATATAATGCTATTTATATCAAGTGTTTTAAAATTTAAAAAAAAGAAAATACACTACGTAGATAACTACCTTACATTTTTAGAATGTTTAAGAACTTCCTTTTGTTTGTTTTTTTAATTGCTTTCAAATCGTGTCAGTGAATAACTAACAACAGGTGCAGTGAAAACTTGGCTTAAAATACATATTACTGAAAATAACGTAGCTCACCTGTTTAAATGGAGCATTTGATTTGTTGATTTTCGATACAGCACCAGGCATTAATATGTTTATTAGTCTATATGTAATATGGAACAAAGAGATAAGAAGTTGTAGTTTTTATATACAAAAATAAATACTTAAAAATCAAAAGAGTCGCTTATTCTTTTAGATGCCATACACTTTTTTATATATTTCAATTTTTTTAAACTCAAAATACCTAAATAAACTATATAAATACCAAATAGTCAGTTATGGTTTAAATATTCTTTATGTCTATATTTAAAATTGGTTGCAATGGCTTAAAAATGGGATGGTTTGCACCATTAAATTTTATTTGTCTATAAAAATTTATATGCATATGACAAAAACTTACTATGATTATTTAAGTTGGCTTGAACTACCTGTTAAGTAGTATTCATTAAACTACGGAAAATAAAGGGCTTTAATACATTCGATCAGAAATTGTACATTAAGCCATTTGAATTTAAGCATACAATATGTAGTTTGTGCTTGAACTTGCTGAAATCTCAATAGGTGTCACTGAATTAAGTAAAAAAACTGCAAAAAAACACGTTCAGTGTATACAGAAGCCATATGATCAATCAAGCTTTCCAAAGGAGATCAATGAGTGAGATAAGGAGCAGTAAAACCTTTCACACCAACTGCTGATAAGATAACCATCTCAAAACTATGCCAGAACAGCCCTAGTTTTTCAGCTGGTGTCAACCTGTTTTAATTAACCTGAAAAGCAACTCACCACAACCTAGAATATGCAACAGATATTAATACTCTATGAATATATACCTAAATGCACACTTTAACAGTTTACCAGCCAAAATGGGACAAATAAACAACTCTTTGAAAAAAAAACACCAATTAAAACTAAATGTTCACAGCTTAAAGAATAAACCCTAACTAAAAGTAGATATACATTAAATACAGCAAACTACCTACTATTTGTATATGTTTGTCCCCAATATTAGAAATTATGTACATATCTTATAACGCTGATAGTACATACACACACACACACAAATGTATGTATATATCAGTTAAAAAAAGGAAAGAAAAGTGTAACATCTATCCAGTTTGTTTATAAGCATCAACCCTAACTTATACCACAACATTTGCAAAACCGATAATTCTGAGGCTAAAACAATGAATGACATCTCTGGTTAGTTATCAGTCTGTTCACTTATTACAAAAAACAACAGATTTACTGAACAATTTATTCAAGTTTCAATAATTTTCTTTATATATTTAGGTCTACAGGCATATAAACACAAAATAAATCAACAAAATCTTCAACTTCCAAAATAAAAAACACTTTCAAATGAGAAAACAAAAGTGCTGTAAACAAGAAATTTAATAATAAAAATTATACACAAACGTTTCAGAAGAACCACACTTATCACACATTATAAAACATGAAGTACGGGACATAACTTTTATTTACACAAAATGATCTTAGCCCATCTAACTAAAAGACCATTTACAAGTAAAAGCGAAAAGTTTATAGTTTTCTGGGCAAAAAAAGAAAACTATTTAAACAATTAAATACAATCAATATGTGCTGAAAGATGCAAATACCGAGCAATTAAATATAACCAGTACATTTTAAAGAAAAGATGTTAAAAGTAAACAATTATATATAAGTGTGCAAGATGAAGAATGCTTAAGGTAAACAAACAGAAACAGAACATGCTGAAGGGTATTAAAAGTGAATGGTTAATAATAAATAGATTTACTTCACATTTTATGCACAACTATAAATCACGTATTACAGCATTCAGAAACCAAATATTTGTTCAGAACAACTGAAACAGACTGATAATCATTGCACTGTATCAGAGCATTATCATTTCATCCAAGCAGACTTTTAGTGAATTTTGACAGCACTAACATTAACCAGACCAGCCAATCATAAACAAACAAACATATCAAATAACTAGAGCCAAATTACAAGTAAAAAAAATAATCCAGTGTAACAGTGATTACACTTGTTCAACAAGAAAATGAAAATCAACATTAGTCTTCATATTCTCACAAGGAGCTATTTATACATATATTACTCAACTACATTTGTATTTTTAACAGAGAACAGTTGAATGGACTCTATTTCATGCTGAAGAATCATAAAAGACAGCTCTAATGTGTTTTAATTCTGACAAAAGGTTCAATATGACTGTGTGAGTACCATCCTTTGTATCCATATTCCTACCCTTT
>VWRL01001428.1:0-34942 GCA_011833715.1 Carcinoscorpius rotundicauda
AGATAAATATAAAGTTGAGATACAGAGAGAGACAAATAGCTAAATAGATGGGTATAGAGTAAAGATACGAAAATACGGAGAACTTATAAATACAGAAGGTTAATGTATATATAGATAGATGAGTAAAGACTGAAAAATCAACATATTTACAAGTGTATAGATAAAAAGATAGCTACGAAAGAAACAAAAAGAAGCAGATGGATATGAAACAGCCAAGAAAAGCAGCTAAGAAAAAAATGGATAAATGACAGACATATAAATACAAAACAGATTAATACATATGTATATGTATAAAAGAGATTATCAGATACAAGTATAAACACGCAGAATAATTTTCAAATACAAGGATGGGTAGATATATTTAAAGCACAAGATTATGGTTTGGTTTTTGTTTTAAATTTCGCAACAAAGCTACACGAGGGCTATCTGCGCTAGCCGTCCCTAATTTAGTAGTGTAAGACTAGAGGAAAGGCAGCTAGTCATCACCAGCCACCGCCAACTCTAGGGCTACCCTTTTACTAACGAATAGTGGGATCTATCGTTACGTTATAACGCCCCCATGGCTGAAAGGGCGAGGATGTTTGGTGCGACGGGGATTCGAACCCACGACCCTCAGATTACGAGTCGAACGCCTTAACTCACCTGGCCATGTCGGGTCTCAACTGTTTAATAATTGCTGGGATTGTTTAGTAACGAATATTCATTGCAAACATTCAGACTCATGTACATAAATATATTAATTTCTAAATAAATACATCACACCCTTGAAAACGAGGCATCAGATTAGTACACGAGGTTTGTTCGAATGATGCAACTCTGAGCGACACTGTGGTAACTGTTTTGAATATAAATCATTATAATTTGTTGTATTAACAATAAATAAACTTTAATGCTAAACAACACATTTGAAACGTCACCCACCCATAACACGTCACGAACTGTGGTCACCTACAGATGTTATCTGTAGTTTTTTCACCTGTGTTTTTGGGGATAATCGAAGAGACCGATCGTCCCTAACCTCAACCTAATACGATTACTAAATTTTTATTCTTTTGACAATAAATTTAGGGGGAGGCGGTTTTCACGCTCCAGAGAACCATGAGAGAATGTCTATTTAGCCAACGTTTCTATTCCTCGAGATATTTAACGATTTTAGAATTTAACGGATGTCCTTAAATCACACAATTTCACTTTCTTTCCTACGTCGATAAAATAAAAAGTTGTCTTATCTTTATTTGGATTCCAAAAGTCGTTTCTAACTTACTTTTATTGCAAAAATGTGTATATGACTCTTTCCAGTAGCCACTAAAAAGTTTAAAAGACAACTAAAAATGCGCAGTTTGAAGTTTTACATCGTCCTGAGCTGGAGGCATTTATTTGACTACAAGTTTCTAACAGAATTTCCGAAATGTAAGCTTAATTGAGCGAGAGGGGGAAGAGGTCGGTAGTGAAACGTGAATCCGTGTAAATGACAATTTCGTTTATTTAATACACTGGACAAACGATCCATGCGTTACGGCTCAAAACAGTGAGAAAGAGCGGCCCACGTCCCTATTTGTAACACTAGCACTGCCATAAAATTAATGGACAGCTGTGAACCCATTAAAAAGTTTAAATTTAAATTTAGTCTTTCTTGTTAAGGTTTTGTTTGTTTTGTTTTTGGATTTCGCGCAAAGTTGCACGAGGACTATCTGAAAGAGGGAAGGCAGCTTGTCATCACCATCCACCACCAACGAATAATGGGATTGACCGTAACGTTATAACGTCCCCATGGCTGAAAGAACGAGCATTTTTGATGCAAGGAATCTTGTTTAGGTACAGAGTTATATTAAAATTATTTTCAATGTTTTCTAATGTTTACTATACATCTACATACACAGCAGAATTGCTGTCTGTACGTCTGATGTCACAAGTTTGTGTCGGGAAGTAGCTAATCCACTTTCCTAGAATTTGATAAAAAACAACAGCAAGAAAACCCACTTAGGTGAGCACCTGAAAGAATTACCTTAAAATTATAAATAATTGAACAAACATTCCAAACAAACTTTTCGTTTTTGATGATGCAGTTGCTCACCAACATTCACATCTCTCCCACACTCATACGCTCACCAATATTCACATCTCTCCTGCACTCATGCTCACCAATATTAACATCTCTCCCACACTCATACGCTCACCAACATTCACATCTCTTCCACACTCATACGCTCACCAATATTCACATCTCTCCCACACTCATGCTCACCAATATTCACATATATCCCACACTCATGCTCACCAATATTCACATCTCTCCCACACTCATGCTCACCAATATTCACATATATCCCACACTCATGCTCACCAATATTCACATATATCCCACACTCATGCTCACCAATATTCACATATATCCCACACTCATGCTCACCAATATTCACATCTCTCCCACACTCATACGCTCACCAACATTCACATCTATCCCACACTTATGCTCACCAACATTCACATCTCTCCCACACTCATACGCTCACCAATATTTAAATCTCTCCTACAATCATACTCACCAATATTTCACATCTCTCCCACACTCATACGCTCACCAATATTCACATCTCTCCTACAATCATACTCACCCATATTTCACATCTCTCCCACACACACACGTTTTAATGTGCAAGACGTGTGAAGACACGTGAGTTTATCACACTTGATTGAAACTATTTTCATGTAATCTCCTTCCTGATTTATCGACAGCGACATCTACGTTTCTTTTATAACATTTTATTTCACTTTTCAGTCGAGTTTATTGCTATAGAGAGGAGTTATTAGAACGCTGAATGGACTCGACAGTGTGCGAAATACTGATTGGACTGTGGACTTTTATTCCATTGCTTCCTATGAGATATTCTACTCAAATTTCTTCGAAGATGGAAAAAAAAAACTTTAACTCTTCAAGAATTCGACTGAAATAAGCGAATTTGCTCTGAGACCAGTGTCATGTAATTTCGCAATAATACATCTTACACTGAATTCTGTTCAGTAATTTCTAACTTAGTAAACAGACGTTAAACTTTGATCATCACATCAATGTTGGCTGTTCACTTTGAAAGACTCCGTTTAGTGGGTGTATATTCATACGTGTTTTTATTATATTCGTTCAAACAAACCTCTGACAACCGAAGTTCGTCAAATAAAACTGGTTTCGGGTCTGCACGCACCACGATCTGAACCAGCATATCACTACACTACCCAAACACGAACGTAAAGTAACTAAAAGAAAAATTGCTGAGACCTTAATTAACAATCAAACTATATAAAACTACAATTAGCAAACTCCAGACTTACGTTACGACTTCTATTAGCATCTTCATGTTCGCTTACTTATCATGATAAAAAGTTACGTTCTTCTATAAATACGTGCCCCTGTGTGGTCGATTCTCCTCTGTTATGGATCTACGTCACTGAGCACGCTAGTCGTTTAAGCCATGGGGAGTATAAAAATGTGAAGGTCAATCTCACTGTTGGACAAGAGTAGTTGAACAGTTGGGGGTTGGTAAGTGTTTACCAGCCGGTTTCTTTTTTCAACAGTCTGTCACTCATACATTAGACAGAGCTAGAGAAAATAAGTCCTCGAGTAGAAATCATTATTATCAAATCCATTTGGTGTTTGTTACTTGACAACTGAGCATTGTTAGGAAATTACAATTAATATATTTATTTTCTACTAAGTAATGTGTTGGCAAACAGATGTTTGAAGTTATTATTAAAATTTCAAATATAGAATTCAAAAAAGTTCATAAGTTTCAAAAAACTGTTTTCACTTTATCTGCTTGCTTGTGTTTTTTTTTAAGCAAAACATTCCGCAATTTGAGAGTCGCTGTTTCGAATCCTCGTTATACTAAACATGTTCGTTATTTCAGCCGTGGGGATGTAATGATTTTAGTTCAAAACCTATAATTGTTTGTAAAGAGTAGCCCAAGAGTTGACGGCGAGTGGTGATGACTAGCTGCATTCTCTCTAGTCTTTCATTACTAAATTAGAGATGACTGGTGCAGATAGTTTTCATGTTGCTTTGTGCAAAATTTATAAAAACAAACAAACAGACTAGGCAAAGGGGGACAGCCACCCTGCAACTTATTGTTTCTTTGTAAAACAAGAAAAAAGTATATTCTTGATTTTTTAAATTTCGCAACAAAGCTACACGAGGGTTATCTGCGCTAACCGGCCCTAATTTAGCAGTGTAAGACTAGAGGAAAGACAGCTAGTCATCACCACCCACCGCCAACTCTTGGGGTACTCTTTTACCAACGAATTGTGGGATTGACCATAACGTTATAACGCCGCTACGGCTGAAAGGGCGAGCATGTTTAGTACGACTCGTGCGCAAACCCGCGACCCTCAGATTATGAGTCGCACGCCTTAACCCACCTGGCCATGCCGGGGCCTTCATTTTTTATAGAAAAATAGAATGTGTTACACATGGAGAGCCTTGCGGAAGTAACAGTAAACGCTAACATACCACAATATTCTGCAGTGTAATGCACAACAAAGGCACCTTTTATAATATTCATGGTTAAACTAGATAGCACCGATACCAAATACGACTGAAATGGATTAAAAAAATAACACGTAATCCTATAAAACGCAACAGTGAATAGACTGATAAGAAATGAGCGAATTGTTGAATTTGTCTGCTGAGAAAATCTCTTCAGAGAATTTTTTGTTACTTTACGTTCGTCCTTTGTACACGTGCTTGACAGGGAGCAGTGAATGCAATTTATGCTCTATGACAGTAATTTTTCATCGAAAACCTGCTCGTAATAACCTGCCCAGGGAAACGAATTTAGGTTTCTTAGAAGTGTAGGACGGAGTTTCTTCTTTCACAGGTGTAATCTTGCTACTTCTATCAAACATTCTAAAATAATCTAATATTTCATCACACCTGACACCATTAATGAAACAGACAAATCTAACACGAGGTGTCGCTGTAGAATTTGAATATCAGCACGTTTTGGAGAATCATGCCCTCTGATGACGAAATGTTTGCTCTACGTATCACGACTGAAGGAGAATTCTACACGGCCTGCTTCTGGAAGTCATCAAAAATTGTTTTACGTTAATAAAATCAGATATATTCATCTAAATTTCTTTTCATCAAATCATCGTTGTTGTTTTTTGATTCTTTTAAATAGAGGGAGCTTTCAACGTCAGAAGGAGTAAATGTATTGGAAAGAGGAAATTGTGTCGATTCAGCAGCGAAACGATCAATCACCCAACGTCCTTTTGTGAGGAGTTTCTAAAGTCACGCGGGAACATTCTGTCACGTTCAGATTTCTTCAGAAACTCGATACGTTTCTGAAATATTCGCACAGACACAGAGACAGTTCTTATGACCTCTTGTCACACATTTGGTAAGAGAAGGCTTCGATCTGTGAAACGGAATGTTCTAAGACACCTCAGTTTAAAAAAAAAAAATAAATCTTCTTCACATTCTTATGAAATGAGCAACTTGGTTTGTTTTGTATGTGTTTTCAGCACGGAGCTGCAAAGAGGGTAATCAAACTCCGGATTTAAGTGTTGCAAGCCTATGGGACTCAACTTATTTAAACTTAAAACATATATTGCTTATGTTGAATATTTTATTTTCTGCCTATTACAACACTCGGTTTAACAACAACAATAATAAAGAATGAGCGAAATAATTAAAGAAAATCACTCATTTAGAATGTAAAAACATTAGAAGGTCTCAACATCAAATAGTTCACTCGATTGTATTTGCACTTAATTTGTGTGCATATGTAACTTATCTGTTATTATGGACCCTGTTACAAAAAGGTAAAAAATATATTGATTCATAAGCAATTTGGTACATAAATAATTCATCAAAACAATATTTTAAAAGTCAGTGGAACAAATTAATAATTCTTGAGTTAGGGTTAACCTTAAAGTTTCAGAATAAGTTCTTATAAAGTATTTTAAATAAATTACTACAAAGAACTTTTATTGTCTTTATCTTACCACGCTCCTAAACTCTCGTAAAGCTCTATAGGAAAGGCTTTTATAATATAATTTTACCAACAGCACAATCTCCTTAACAAGCCCACGATGGATTTCAACCATAAATGTTTAAAAACAGCATTTCTGTAATCATTTATTTGCTGCATACTACTGGTAAACAGACTTTTTTGTGATTAAAATCAAGGTTGTGTACACAACATGCACAAACGACCCACACTATTATAATTAGTTACATAAAAGTCAACTAATTAAGGTTAACTTTTGATAAATTACAGCATGTTCTGTAAAATTAGGGTACACTCGTATGATTTACATTGCAGATCCTACGTCCATTCATAGGCAATAAGAACCAAAACATCTTTACTGAGAAACGTATTTTTGAAGATAAATATTCGCCTCACTTCGAGTTTTATTTCTGATGCTAGCATATCGTTGTTGTATTTTAAACTACGAGTATTCCTGGTGAGTCCCAGTGAAGTTCCGCCTGTTGTCTCTTATTTATTATCATCTTTATATCAACTTTGGCCCATATAAAGGGCGTGCTATTCGTTTTACACGTTTGTTACATCCGCCACCAAAGAGAGGAAGAGGATGTTATGTTTTTAGAAGTTTCAATGGTCAACAATAAGGTTACTAAACTCCAAAGGAAAAAAAAAACACCACCTGTTTGTCATGGTAACAGACTTTCTTCACACAAATTTTGTCAGCCGAAAATAATCTGATTTTGACGGAACTTGATGGACACATGTAGAGTATTATTCTAAAAAAAGTAGTCCGTGTTCGTTTATAACGACGGACATACGAACGTTGTTTGTTTTGAGAAGAATACGCCCAATACTGCGTGGTGGAAGTTATAAGCTTTCTTGGTGTCTCGCTACTCTTCTTACGCGCGTGTGTATAATTTCGTATAAACATGTATCTACATATGTTATGAGAGACTAAAGGAAAGACATGAAGATGAGATGACTCAGAAATAACTGAAAGGTTAAGGTTGCAAGTGAGAAGGTGATAAACGAGACCATTCCGTAATATGAGTTGTTTAAATAACAGCTTAACGTTGGACACGCTAGTTGAGATACGTTTATTTACCATGCTTACACAGGCCATGTAGGCGCACTTATTGAAGACTACAGGACTGGACAAGCTTACGCAGATCATGCAGGTCAACTTACTAGACACTACAGGACTGCACAAACTGATATGGATCACGTAAATTCACTTATTAGAGACGATGACAGTTACCACTAGCTCTGAAGGACCGTATTGGGACTTGATATCGGTTGAACAGAGTTCTCTGTACAAACACTGACACCAGCTTTTACCCACTGTCTTCGATCCAAAATGGAGTTTATCCTTTAATGATTGAATTACAATACACAACCAGAGATAACAAAGAGCCATCCTTTATAGACACCCCAACCAGAGACCAACTAATAATCCTTTATAGACACACCAACCAGAGACCAACTAATAATCCTTTATAGTGGTACCAACCAGGGACTAATCAATCAATCTTCATAGTCGTACCAACTAGAGACTAATTAATCATTCTTTATAGTCGTACCAACCAGGAACAAACCAATCATTCTTTATAGTCGTACCAACTAGAGACCAACTAATAATCCTTTATAGTCGTACTAACTAGAGACCAACTAATAATCCTTTATAGTCGTACCAACCAGGGACTAATTAATCATCCTTTATAGTTGTACCAACCAGGGACTAATTAATCATCCTTTAAAGTTGTACCAATCAGGGACTAATTAATCATTCTTTATAGTCGTACCAACCAGGGACTAATTAATCATTCTTTATAGTCGTACCAACCAGGGACTAATTAATCATTCTTTATAGTCGTACCAACCAGGGACTAATTAATCATTCTTTATAGTCGTACCAACCAGAGACTAATTAATCATTCTTTATAGTCGTACCAACCAGAGACTAATTAATCATTCTTTATAGTCGTACCAACCAGGGAATAATTAATCATTCCTTATAATCGTACCAACCAGGGACTAATTAATCATCCTTTGTAGTTGTACCAATTAGGGACTAATTAATCATTCTTTATAATCGTACCAACCAGGGACTAATTAATCATCCTTTATAATTGTACCAACCTGAGACTAATTAATCATCCTTTGTAGTTGTACCAATTAGGGACTAATTAATCATTCTTTATAATCGTACCAACCAGGGACTAATTAATCATCCTTTATAATTGTACCAACCTGAGACTAATTAATCACATTTTATAGTTGTACCAACCAGGAACTAATTAATAATCCTTTACAGCCACACCAACAAGTGATGAACTAATCACTGTTTCTAGCCACACCAACAAGAGACAAACTAAAAAGCTCTTTGTCCATGTGAATACTGGATTGGTCCAGGGATCAGAAAAGGTCACCTATGTCTAACAAATCAATGGGAAAACAGTGCTAGTCTGAAGTGATTACAATTATAGATATATCTCCTCTTGTTACTAGTTTTAGAACGAATATGAAAATATAGAAATACGGTGGACATTAAACATAAATATTAAAACCAGAGAAGGACAAGTTTTATATTAAAATAACTATACACATACTAATATTATATTTATACATTATATATACATGAAAAGCCACATACATACATGTAGATATGTATATATACGTCGATAATATGTACATAAATATACATAACATGAGAATGTAACGACTTAAATTATATCTCAAAAAGTACGACACACGCACGCGCGGCAAACATGGTGGTAATACAGCGCTTGTGTTAATTATCTGTTTTGCTGATCGATTTAAGCGTATTATTGGTCCACTTCAACACATCTCGGACTTTGACACAAGAAACCAGTGCGGGAAATGACATTTGGAGGAATTTTAAAGAGAAATACAATTACGGTGTTTGACTTTTGGAGAGACTTCCTGAATTTGGAGCGGACTGATTAAAAATTTATCATCTTGAGTCTCCGGAATTGTCCCTCAAATCCATGAATAAACATATGTTATATCGTGCGTTCGTTCGAGTGAATTTGTCGGATTACAAATGTAATACGTAGTTATGAAAGAAAGCCAACTTTAAACAATGTTGTTTTGCAGAAGTATTCGTTTGTTCGTTAAAGTTATTTATTTTTTATTAATATTATTAGTACTTCTTTAATCTGCTAGGGTACAAATTTTATTTACTTTATTCTGCTACACAAAGAACTACTTTCTTATAGTCGTTCCTAATTTGGAATAAAAAGATTAGAAGTAAGAATTCAGTGAACAGGCCCTACAACAAAATGTTGGAGTTCGTTCGTCCAATCGAATGCAAGGATTTGACTGTCACTCTTAGCATGTACTCACAGCCTAAAGTGATTTGAATTCAAAATACAAACACACTAATAACAGGTCAAGTCAGTCCTATAAAACAGCAAATAACATGAAACTTCGAGTTCTTGAAGAAATAAGCGCGCATATGCACACACACACACACACAAACAGATGTAGCCAACAATTTCCTCTGACGTCAAAACATGGTTCGTTCGTTTTACGTCAAACACGAATCACGAACTATCCCCGAGAGTCGAACCAAATCAACTGCTAAAAATCAGAATCTAATATCAAGGAAAATGCATTAAAATGATAAAATTATACATGTTAAGGAAAACATGTAAAAATAAACAAAAATATGATTGTAGAAATCATAGATAGATTTTCATTAAATGATAATCGCAGACACGGAATGATTATAACATCTCGTTCTACCAATGGTAATTAATTGCGTCCATCATTGTGTTTCTTATTTCGTCGGAAGACTTCTGTTCTTTCTGTTTTGAGATAATTATAGTTATTACACAGTTAATAAGTTGAATATCAGTATTCTTAGACCAGTCTATTAATTATTTTGCCAAAATAATCATTCTATCTTAATGTTATTTTCGTTTATTATACTGTTTATTATTACTACTATCATTAAGGAGTACAAATTCTAATGTCTTTTTGAGTGAAAAATAAGATAATTTTTGTTTACAAATTTTAGTTGTTCCAATCAATATTGTAAATTTTTTTATTATTTTGTTATTGGTTTTTACAGTTTTGAAGTTTATATTTCATATTGTTTCTTTATTACGTGAATTTTATACTAAAGTTCCTGTGATGGCCGAACATCGTGTGATATTATTGGAATTATGCCCGAAAAAGCTGTTAGCAGTGAACGTACACAAATTGTGATGGACCGGCATGGCCAAGCGTGTTAAGGTATGCGATTCGTAATCCGAGGGTCGCGGGTTCACATCCCCGTCGCGCCAAACATGCTCGCCCTTCCAGCCGTTGGGGCGTTAGAATGTGACGGACAATCCCACTATTCGTTGGTAAAAGAGTAGCCCAAGAGTTGGCGGTGGGTGGTGATGACTAGCTGCCTTTCCTTTAGTCTTACACTGCTAAATTAAGGACGGCTAGCGCAGATAGCTCTCGAGTAGCTTTGCGCGAAATTCAAAAACAAACACAAACAAGTAGTCATAAAACAATCTATCATTAAGTTTGTTTGTATTGATTTATGACATACAAAGTTCTGAGTGGTTTATCTTATAGAAATGGCTTGGCGAGACTCTAAGGTCAGGTCTTTACAGTCATAAATAGAAAATAGCAAAAACAACAACAGAATGTTCGGCCCAAGTGTTGGTGTTGGTTGTCAGTGCAAGCTACACATATGTTAACTACACTGTTTACCTCAGGAAATCGAACTCCGGATTTTAGCCAAAAAAAAAAGGAAAAATACTCTTATGCGTGGAAAAATTATTTTTTCACGGAATGACGATTAATGGAAAAGTTTTTAGTTAACCCTTTATTTAATGTGGGCACATTTCGGTAACAGATGTCGCTGTTAGGGTTGATTGTCTAGTTAGTTATGCGACAAAAAAAGTAAAAAACCATCTCGCTTGGTTTTATTACTTTTCATATACTGAAGTACATAATGAAGTCTCATGTGTCCTATCCACCTCATAGTGAATGAATGGTAAGTCGGAGGATTTATACGGCTACAACTCGGGTTTCAATACCAGTGGTGGGTCCGTTACGTAGCCTTGTACACAGAAACTTGCGTTATTAACTTTGATTATGTCAGTAAGAATGTACATTATTTTACGAAATTATGGAAGTTAGACAACACGTGTAGCTTTATAGAGAAAGAAGTCTCATTGTTGGTAGAGGGGTAAGTATAGTGGAGCCCCTCAACGTTTCAAACATCGAATATTATTTATCAGTTGTAGCAGATACAGCCTAACTGGGGAGGGGGGATGTATGGCCACACTTTCCACTGCTTAACATTAGATAAATTTGTGTATCTTTTTTGAGAATTTGGAAGCTCCATGATGACCAGAGAGAGGGTACATGTTTCATGATGACCAGAGAGAGGGTACATGTTTCATGATGACCAGAGAGAGGGTACATGTTTCATGATGACCAGAGAGAGGGTACATGTTTCATGATGATCAGACAGAGGGTATATGTTTCATGATGACCAGACAGAGGGTATATGTTTCATGATGACCAGATACAGGGTACATGTTTCATGATGACCAGATAGAAGGTATATGTTTCATGATGACCAGAGAGGGTACATGTTTCATGATGACCAGACAGAGGGTACATGTTTCATGATGACCAGACAGAGGGTATATGTTTCATGATGATCAGACAGAGGGTATATGTTTCATGATGACCAGATACAGGGTACATGTTTCATGATGACCAGATACAGGGTACATGTTTCATGATGACCAGAGAGAGGGTATATGTTTCATGATGACCAGAGAGAGGATATATGTTTCATGATGACCAGAGAGAGGATATATGTTTCATGATGACCAGAGAGAGGGTATATGTTTCCTTCCCTACTAACGTCGTCCATGGCTTTAAAAGATGATTTTAAAAACTCCATTCAGTATTTCAAGAGCTACTGACCTTGTTAGAAAACTCCGATATCAGATCCAGTGTTCAAAGTACTCTGTCCAGTCAGTGTGTTTCAAAACTATTGAGAATAATTTTTCTCTTTACCGATTCAAGTGTGAGATAAAACATTACGTCTGCAACACATCGATTTTAGGTCGTGTTTCTTTCACAAAAAGCAGAAAAGAATTGATTCAATTTCCTATAAACAAGAACGCCACAGTTATGGAAATAACAGAGAAAACGAACAATACGAGAAAACATTCATACATTATGTGTTTTCCACCTTCTTTAGATGATTGATTTCAACTACGTTGAGATCACACAGGTTTTTTTACACCTACACATTTCTCGTGTGAAGAGAATGATTACAAAATAACATTTTAATTTTTATCGTTTTTTCTCCACTTTTGTTTTCCATAAACCTGTATATTTGAAATTAGTAATTACCTTCAGGCCTTGGATATTGGTTATCTTTATGTAATTAACGCCTTTGAAGTATTGGGTATTAAAAAGAAAGCTTTCAAAGTCACTTATCTTTAATGTGGATAACAGTCACCCAGTATGGATTTATTTCTTTAGAGGTAAAACAAAGCAATTATTTCGAATAAAGAACTTTGTAATACGTCTTGTAATTCCTTGTGCAACATTGAGTCCCCATGTAAAAGATAAATAAGATGGGAAGAAAAGTTTAAAGTTATTAAACACATGAGTTTTACACACTTTAATGGAGTTGAGGAAAACATGGCTAATTCTTAAAAAAATTCAATTATTCATCATTAATTTTTTACTCCAATAGGAGCAGATGTTCACCGATAAAACTGTCAAACCAATATTAAGTTCATTATAAAATTATTAGAAATTTCGAACATTGTTAGTTTGATTTGATTCATTTTAAATTCTAAATAAGTTACTTCACGGATTTCTTAGCTGGTTGTCCCTAATTTAGCAGTGATAGACTAAAAGGAAGGTAACATGCCTTCAACACCTGCTGCAAATTCATGGGTTACACGTTTACCAGCAAATAGTAAGATTTAATTTCACATTAAAACAATGTGTTGGTGATGGTATTCAAACCAACTCCATGCAGATTGCCAACTGAGCACCCTAGACACCAAATCTTATAAGAAAATCGGTTTGTTTTGTTTTGAATATCGCGAAAACTACACGAGGGCTATCTGCTCTAGCCGTCACTAATTTAGCTGTGAAAGACTAGAGGGAAAGTAGCTAGTCACCACCACCCACCGCCAACACTTTTGCCACTCTTTTACCAACGAATAATAGGATTTACCGTCATATCATAACGCTCCCACGGCTGAAAGGGCGACCAAGTTTTGTAGAAGGAGGATTCAAACTCGTGACCCTCAAAATAATAGTAAAGTGTCCACTAACGACCTGGTCAAGAAAATAGGAAAAGCTCCATTTTGTTTCAGGCTTACCATTCATTCCCTCTCTGCTGGGAAAATTTCTAGACGCTGATGCGCTGACTGAACAACACCAGGATATAACAACCTGGAATTGAAACTTTAGTGTGTTTTAGTTGTTTTAGAAACGTTGTTATTGGTTTGTTTTGCAGTCTCCCTCTTCATCAATAAAAGTGGTTAAATCTCGTAATACAATTATAGAAATGTGTCATTTAAAACTAAACAATAAAGTACATCAGAGACGAAATGCATGCACATATATATCAATTATACTAACATACGTTACATTTGTATATTTTAGTTTACCTTGTACTATATGGTTTACATTTGGTTGCACGAGAGCTATCTGCACTAGCAATCCCTAATTTTAAACCGAGTAAAAAGCCACTCAGTAGCAGTCATCACCAGCTCTGGATCTACTCTGCTTTGAAAATGGGATTTAATCATCACTCTTATAAAACACCTGCGGCCTGGCTTGGCCGAGCGTGTTAAGGCGTGCGACTCGTAATCTGAGGGTCGCGGGTTTGCATCCCCGTCGCGCCAAACACGCTCGCCCTTCCAGCCGTGGGGGCGTTATAATATGACGGTCAATCCCACTATTCCTTGGTAAAAGAGTAGCCCAAGAGTTGGCGGTGGGTGGTGACGACTAGCTGCCTTCCCTCTAGTCTTACACTGCTAAATTAGGGACGGCTTGCACAGATAGCCCTCGAGTAGTTCCGTGCGAAATTAAAAAAAACAACAACAACAAATGTAACGCACCTACGGCCCAAAAAATGCGGAACTCGATTTTATTTCCGGTAACTGGACGCTAACCAGAGACTCTTAACAGTTGCAATTCGGCACCATACCCACTTGGCCATGCAATGTTGGCACGAGGTATAGATATGGATCTGAATAGAAAGAACTGACTACATTAATAAGACAGATATTAATGATCTCAAAGATCCGATGTGTATATATATGTACATAAAAAGAAAGTCTAAGTTTTGTGTTGGTTTTTTCGCAAGAAATTACGTGCGAACATTTCAAGTAATACTTATAAAAGAATCAAATCGAAAGATACGGAAACTTCGTAAAACATTACATACATTGCATTAGAGGTCTCAGGTAATGGGCCGAATGTTATTAGTAGCGACTCATTTTTTGATTGCCTGAGATCCAAAAAGCATTATGGGTGCTGCGCCCCCTGGAGTAAATGCCAAGCATGTTTGGAGTTACTTCAGCGACGGTACTTAAGAAAGTGTTTATCATAGGGGTGTGTCTTACGTTTCAGACTCACCCCGCCCACTCCATTACGTAATTGCCGTAACTAACTAAAACGTGAACCTTTTCCACCAAAGGTTTCCATTAGTCTTAACTTTGTAATTTTACCAGCAGTATCTAGTGTCTTGGATAACAAAGGATAAAACAAAACAAAATACAGAGCATTCTTAACCAAATACGACTGTTTGTTTTGTTTTTAAGAGCAAGAACAGAAGTAAAATGAATCATATTGTTTAACTTGGACGGACTGTAATCAACAGTGGACACATACCTCTCATCAGTCAGCTAGGTCGATGATGGAGTTGGCTATCCAAAGATCCTAAGTATGTCTGTAGATGTGGATTTTGCTTCAATATAAACTTTTACGTTATTTCTTACGAAAGAGAGTATTTGGATGTCCTTGGTTCATTACTCCCTACAATTCTAGAAACCGGATTTCTATATCCGTGGTGAGCAGAACACAGATAGTCGGCCGCTTTGTAACTTTGTACATAACTAGAAACAAAACTTATATTATCGAGATGTGATATACCTCATTCGTTAGGACTAATTGTTTCGTACTGTCACTGCAAAGTGATTGTTTTATTGTAAGCTACAACGAAATATATACATCTTGTCCAACAGAGGATCGACATCTAAATTCTGGTGTTATAAGTTCTCAAGTTTACTGTTGAGCCACTAGGGGGCCCTCAGAGAGCAGAAACACCTCGTGTTGGAAAAGTTATGAACTCAGATTCCTTACAAACTGTTTTCACCAAGAGAAAATAGAAACATTGTATTTAAAGAAAGTCCGCACTACGAACAGTCTGTTATTAAGCATAAATTTATGCAAGCTTGCTCACCATGAGTATCGAAAACCGGTTTTTAACATTTACCACTAATCCACGAGGGTATCACAAACAGAAAGAGTAAAAAAAAATAATGAAAAGTCTCCACTTCCTACAACCAATATGTCACGTTTTGTTTGGTTATGCTCAAAGGAAACTGTTGACCAATGCAATACAAATACGGTGTTAATTTTATCGTGTGCTCTTGATTTTGTAAATATTTTTACCTTGAATGGTATCAAACAAATTTCAAATAACATCAGCGAGAAATACAGAAACCATGTAATATATTTAAAGCACTGAAAAGTATTTTAACGACATGATGTTTGTGGAAATGAAAGTTTTATTTTTTAATCACAAAACATATATATATATTTTTATTTTTAACGATACCCCATTTCACTTGGAATTGCTTAGAAATATTATCCATAAATTTGAGAGAGATATATATTTAATTAATGAAAGAAAAAAAATTGACTTATCTTGGTCGTTTGGTCAACCATGTCGATCCAGCTTTTGTGGTACTCGTACTAAGTCTTTATAAAATAGGCTTCAGCCCATGAGTCATTGTAGTCCAACGACAGTAAAAACTTGAGCATAACTTCTTAGAAGTTAATAATTCAACACTTTTCTCTATAATGATGAGTCTTGCAATAATTTATTGCTTTCAGAAATTATCCTCACTCTGTTCCTATGCCTAATGCTGTCTACGTGAATCAGCCCGAAACAGGTCATCCCTAAGCAATTTCAGGATGTTCGAATTTTATTTTCACTTATTTGACAAGACACCACACGCACACAACTCAAGAAAACTGTTATCTTCCATAACTGGCCACAAATTAGTAAGATTATAACGAACTAACTTATAACAGCAATATATTTGTATGTTGCTTACATTTAATTTGTTGTTTAAGTTTGTTTATAATTTTGATATGTTTTATTTTATCGTTGTTGTAGGCCTGTAATAAAAATACCATAATTCTTTCCATTTTGATGTGAAACTTCGAAATCGACCTTTTATTAGACGTTCTTATAATAGGTTAGGATTGTTACTACATATCAACTGTAAAGCCTATTTTTACATATATATTTTTTATCTGTACAAGTTAAGTATATTTTTATCGTTTGTAAAAACTCTTAAAAATTATACCTCATCATTTGAATATTGATTTTAAATGCAGCGTTTTTAAACCGTAAAATATCGAAGGAAGTGAAAGTCTTTTAGTTTAAGTAAAAAAACAAAAAGTTATTTCTTAATGCACGCTGTGAAATGTTATCGCCGTAAATACATTTATGGATATGTGGGTTGTTGTAAGGCGCGAACTGTGCATCGTTAACCGTGTCTACTTTAATTTTGATCCTATCGTCTGTGAAAAATCAAATTACATAAATGACGTTGAATTAAACCCACCTAACCATAAAGGAATAAAGTAAACCTTTGGAGAATTGCGAGTAAACTGTTACAAATTAAGTAAGAAACATCAAGGAAAATCTCAGATTATTATGCATCTCAGGAATATTTGGAGAATAACAACACGCGTCGACTGTAATAAGAATCTTGTCCTCAAGGCTATTTCTTAAAATAGTTTACAATCTATAATATGCTTGAAATAAATTTTAAATAAAATCTAGATTTCTTTAAATTTATGTGTAATTCCAATTTCTGTTCCCTTTTAATTATTCAGTACAAATCTTTAAAGTCATTTTCTTGTTAATGAGTATTACTTTTTGGCTGTTAAAAATCGTCTAGTGATAATAAACTTTATTTAAAACCTTGCGGTTTGTATAAGGCTTAATTTGACCTCAGCATAATAAAAGCAAAGAAGAAAAACTTCACAGATGGACAAAACATTTTAATGAATCAGGTCAAATTGTTAAGCTTTAATTAATTAATATGTAGTTTAAAATTTTGCAGGCACACAAAACTTCTAGTCCACTGGGGAACTCCTCGACTAACATTCAAACATTTCTATGATTTAGGCCAAGCTGTTTGGCCTTTATGTTCAGTTACGTCGGTGAATAACTTACTCAGAACTTCCTGCCCGAGAAACTCTGAGAGGTATAAAATATTTCTGTTATTCAAGTCAATTTGTTAGGCTTAAACATCTAGCTGGTGCAGGTTAATATCTCATTCGGAACTCACCGGTCGACATACCTTGCAGAAATACAAATATTTTTATCATTTAGGCCAAATTGTTAAGCCTTAATGGCTATTTAAGGTAGGTTAATTGTCTACTCGAAATTACCGGACGACGTATTTTGCAGACATACAAAAACTTTCGATGAACTAGATAAGGTTATTTGGCCTTTATATTTATTTAACGTTAATTAATAAGCCACTTCGGAATTTCTTAGCAGACATGCTTTGCACATGGACAAAAATTTCCATGCAATGGGCCGTCTTTTAAACTCTAATGTTTACTTACCGCAAGTTAATTATGTCGGGGTGGTTAACAATTACCTTAACTTAAGCCTAACCTGATGACGTCAGGGTAATACAACAATGACAGCTTACTTGAAGACGTGCGACTAGTAATCCGAGGGTCGCGGGTTCGCATCCCCGTCGCACCAAACATGCTCGCCCTTTCAGTCTAAAACATTCATTAAAAAATGTGAGATCCAAAGAAACAACTTACATTGTGTAATCAGTGTTTAAAGTTTTTCATCTAATTTCATTACCCATAATTACACAATGTAATAGTATATAAGGCTCTCACTAATGATTTATGTTGTTACTTCTCTCAGTGCAAAAAGTTCACAATGAATTTTCAAACGTTGTTTCCAGAGTATGTAATCTAGCCAAAAGCTTTGATGAGTCCAAAAACGTATTTTAAAAATAAGGAATTTCGTTTATTTGTTTGTAAGCGCAAAGTAACTCGACGTAACATCTAAACTCTGCCCTCTGCGAGTATCTAAACCTGATTTGTAGCGTTATATGATCACAGGGGGGAAGTAAATAAGAAACAAAAAGTATTTTTTCTCGACAGCGTATAACGTTACAGAAGATAACAAGATAAAGAATAAGCAAAACTGAATATTTAGTTGAAAACTTACCCAAGAATGCTCCCAAACAGGATTATGATTAGTATAGACGATTTCTTTGTTTAGGAATTTTCACACAAGACTGCACACAGGTTTATCTGTGTTAGCTATCCCCAATTTTAAAGTGATAAACTAGAGGGGAAGGAACTAGTCACTGGCGCCCACCTTTAGCGCTTCAGGTAAATTAGAATTGTGTGATCAAATAGTGAAATTCCACTGCTACCATTAAAACACATTGACAGCTCCATACGCGGTTTTTGAGGTCAGGTGCGAATTTTCAATTTGGACAGAGTAAGCAACAACCTCGCCCATATCTAATTTTGGTACACTTCTTCCATCTGTTTGAAGACAATGTTGACGTTGTTCAACAAATTACCTGAATAGCTCCCACAACAAATGGGTTTGAAAAATCATTGAATAGTAACACCAAATAACCGTTACATAAAAACACGTTCTTACATTTTGCACATTTATGTTTCATTAAAATTACTTTTCATTTTACTTGCACTTACCCAAACCAAGGCGTCTCTGCCCAAAAGGTTGTTTTGAATGAATAAAAACAAATTTAACGTTTCTTTGCAGTGTTAGTTTCTTTCTAGTGTTCGATCTACAAAAGTCTGCATAAAGTCCCTTAAAATAATTTTAAATCGTTTTAATCAGAGCTGGATTTAGCTGGGTTTTGAGGCCCCCATATCGTGAAACTGAGAGCTCCCTTCCTTAGAATAATTCAAAATTGGTCTCCCTTCTTTGGGGGTCGAGTTACATTGGTTAAACCGCTTCGAAATCCGATCCTGTATTTCAAAAAACAAACATGTAACTTTATTATATCACCGTAGTTGTGTGTATATGTTCACTGATAATCAGGAAACCGCTGAATCGATTGTCACAAACCTGATATGTACCATTAGGGCCTCTCTGGAAACTGACGTTGGGGTCAGCCTCCCACAAGTCACCCCCGGAGACCACGTCTTCCACTTAGAGTGAACATATAAGTTAGTTTATGTAGGTATATCAAAAACAGCGCATAAGTTTCACTTCGAAGAAGTTCAAGTATATCCTTCACGTATGACTCGTCGGTCTGGCATGGCCAGGTGGTGAAGGTGCTCGACTCGCAATCTGAGGTTCGCGGGTTTATCTAGGTGTTAAACATTCTCAAGAGTTCATCTAGATGTTAACAATCTCTAGAGTTTATCTGGTGACGTAAAGACCCAACAAGTGAAATATCGAACCTCTTAATTTATTTAATTATCGAAATAAGTATAAAATTTCGATATGGGGCCCCCTATTGTCCTATAGTAGAACTACTTCGATGTTTACTGGAGTTTCATTTAAAATTTGTCGTCGTAACATCAATTATTCTTTTAAATTATAATCATTACGGGATCTCCATTCCCTCTTCAGAAGAGATGGTTAATTTTAGACGCTAAATGTGATTTTTCAAAGTCTCTAACATAACGTGAACGGTGCCCGAGAACAAACTATCAAATAAGATCGTAAATTTTTTGTTTATGGTAGATATACTGGTTTTCCCCCCAAGGTATAAAGATGAATGGGTCACATATTGAATATTAAAATAATCTTAATGTTCGTTTCCACCTGGATGTCAAAATTATAAGCTTCACTAAAAATAAAATAAAATATTACTGTTCATAGATCAGAGCTATAAGAGCTCACTATGACTGTAGTTAGGCTTAAGAATGTTATCGTGATAGCGCATGAAAGTTGAACGTGAACATGAAAATACTCCAGGAGGCGTTGTCATAAAGTGCACTAAAAAGTGTGACAGAGACTTTATGTAGAAGATAGATGGTTTCAAATTTCGAAAATTTTCCAGACAAGTTGAAATTATGAAGTGCTACGTGTCAAACGCGATGTGGCGTGTAGCTTGATGTAATGCTATATAAAACATTTTTTTCACATCTTTGCTGTCGTTGCGCGCTTTGTTTTTTACGACATGTTTATAACCTTAGCGTCAATGGCGTGATTTCTACCAATATTGGTGTCTTTTTTTATTATTGTATCGTGGGCTTTTTCTAATGCTAGCTAGGTAACGTAGTTTTTAAACTTCTGAGGAAAAAAAATCAATATTCTCGCTTTGTGCTCTCATTGGTTAAAAGAATACGATGTTTGATTACGTTCTGGCCACGTGCTCCTTTCAAAAATCAGATACGTTTAGAACTACGATGTGAGAGACACGATTATTGAATCTTAAAGAAATATTTTATGAATTACACATGTGGACTGTTTATATTTAACTTCATTCACGTCTAAACACAGAGTGGAACACAAACATTAAGGATATACAAAAATGAAGTGATATGAGAGTCTTAAAGCATAATTAACTGGGTAAGATAGAAACACAACTTGGTTTACAAGAATCCTGGTTCGTTAGCATAAGTTCTAGAATCGATAATGAAAAAATTCGGAGTTCAGTGAGCAGGTTGTCTGGCCCAGTATGACCATGCGATTAAGGCAGTCGACTCGCAATCCCTGTCATACCAAATACGTTCGCCCTTTCAGCCGTGGGAGGGTTATATGTGACAGCCAATCCCATTATTCGTTGGTAAAAAAGTAGCCCAAGAGTTCGAGGTGGACGGTGTTGAGTAGCTGTCTTCCTTCTAGTCTTATACTGCTAAATTAGGGACGATTAGAGCAGATAGCCCTCGAGTAGCTGAGAGCGAAATTCAAAAACAAACAAGTATGGGAATTTATATGCAAAAACGGCTCGTTTTGGGTTCAGAAAATATTTAAATAGAAGAGCGAACAACGTTTCGACCTTCTTCGGTCATCGTCAGGTTCACGAGCCGTTTTTGCATATAAAATTCTCAACAAGTGGGTTTCTCGACATCACTGATTAAACAAGTATGGGGTCTATAGCCCATGGTGTAGAGTTGTGCTAAAATTGCGAAGTAGAAATGCTGTCATCAAAATAGATGACAAAAAAGCTAGTACATTACGTGAACGGTGTCTGATAGCAAACTATCAGATTGTAAAATTTTGTTATGGTAGACATACTGTATTTTTTTCCCAAGGCATAAAAATGAATGGATCACATACTGAATATTAAAATAACCTTAATGTTCATTTCCACCTGGATGTCAAAATTACAAGCTTTACTAAAAACAAAAAGGAATAAAATATTACTGGTCATAGATCAGAGCTTTTAGAGTACACCATGACCGGAGTTAGGGTTAAGAATTTTATCGTGATGGCGCATAAAAATTGAACGATAACATGATAATAAATCATTGAATTAAAGAGGTGAAAACAAATAGTGTGATCCTGAACGAAGATTCTTTAAGTGTGTGTGTGTGTGTGTGTGTGTGTGTGTGTCCATTTCAAAGGATTATGGGACTTTAATGTCAACAAAGGTAATAACGCATAACAAATACTTTAGTAGATGTACGTAACAAAGGCTTGTAATTCAGCATTACATCGTTTGTTCGTTTTAAAATTAAACATAAAGCTACACAATGGGCTGTTTGTCCTCTGCTCGCCACGGGTATTGAAACCCGGTTTTTCGTGATATGAATCCGCTGTGCACAACAAAGAACTGTGAGCCCGCCTAACTAAATCAGTGATCTGAGAGAAATGGTGTCATTAAAATTTTGTACATACACCAATAACATAAAAAGATAATTCTTATGTCAGAGACAGCTGTCAACCAACACCAATATTCAAACTGTATGCAACTCAGAACTTTATATTAAAATGCTAACACTGTCTGATCTCTCACTTTTTTATTAAAGGAACTAAAAATGGCAGATGTACGCAGACTACATAACAATAAAGTAACCGTAATGAAAAAATGATATTAAAATGATCTTAGATATTAAATACTGATGTTTCTGTGGTTCGAGAAGAGAGTTGTTGTTGTTGTTTTGACTTAAGCACGAAGCTCCACAATGGGCTATCCGTGCTCTGCCCACCACAGGTATCGAAACCCGGATTTTAGCGTGTAAGTCCGCAGACATACCGCTGAGCCACTGGGGGGCTCTAGAAGAGTTGATTGATTGATTGATTTAGTGTTTTTATGGCACAAAGCAACGAGGCTATCTGCGCCAAACAACCGGTAAAAATGTAGTAAAAGACATAAATGGAAATGAAGGTAAAACAAAAAAAAGTATAAAACCAGTGTTGACACCTAGTCTACAAGGTTAAGATAGAAGGCAAAGTGTAAAAAGTTGTAAGGTAGGTATTCTATCATAAAGGTATAATCATAACCCGCCAGGAAGACTAACAGGCAGGTACAAGACCTACCGTCAGTCACCTGAAGTTGGTCTTTCCAGTCCTGGTTCTGGGTTATGTGTCATAGCAACTAGTATCAAAATGTAAAAGAATAGAAGTATTAAAAAACACACAGCAAAAACGCAACAATGAGTAACCAAATGTTCAGTAAAAAGAGAAAAGTCACGTAAATGGAGTAAAATTGGTAAAGGAAAATGAAGGTAAAAACAAAACAGCAATTAAAACAGAAAATGGTGTAAAAACCAATGGTGACACCCAGTCTTCAAAGTTATAAACTATTTACTCTAGCATAATAATAATGATCATAACCCGCCAGGAAGACTAACGAACAAGTTCAAGAACCACCGTCAGTCACCTGAAGTTGGCCTTTCCAGTCCTGGTTCTGGGTTATGTGTCATAGTAGCTATTATCAAAATGTAATAGAATAAAAGTTTAAAAAGACACTCAGCAAAATCATAATAAAGAGTAGCCAAATGTCCAGTAAAAAAAAATAAAAGTCAAGTAAATGGAGTAAAATGTGTAAAGGTAATTGAAGATAAAAACAAAATGGCAATTAAAACAGGAAATGGTGCAAAAACCAATGACGACATCCAGTCAACAAAGTTGTACAGGCCAACCTGTAGCAGAATGGGAATGATCATAACCCGCCAGGAAGACTAACAGGTAGTATATAAACCACTGTCAGCCACCTGAAGTTGGTCTTTCCGTCCTGGTTCCGGGTTATGAATCAATATGGCCAGTACAAAAAGGTTGTAAAAGCACGAAATGATATGCAGCGAAAGTATAACAGTAACTCGCCAGGAAGACTAACGAGTAGTTCAAACAGACAGTTCAAACAGAAGCGTTAGTCACCTGAAGTTGGCCTTTCCAGTCCTAGTGTCGAGTTATTTAATGTTCTGGCTATTGTTTAATGTCGCATTGAATGAGAGAGAATAAAACTTTAAAAAGGAGCCACAATTAAAAGGTGTAATGAATAAATATACCACACTTAAATAAGATTAAAAAGATTAATGGCCATTAAAAAATTAAAAACGTTATTAAGGTGGACATAGTCATCATCACCAATAACTCTGTCCAATGTTACAGATTGACGCTGGGAAAAAATATGTTTAAAGTATTGCCGTCGTTGAGGATTGTAACGATGGCAAGAAAGTAAAACATGGCTGATAGTGATTTGAGTGTTAAACAAACTACACATTGGTGCATCAGTTCCAGATAAAAGAAAATGATGAGTTAAAAAACTGTGACCAATGCGTAGCCTAGTGAGAACAACTTCTTCCCTCCGAACTTTACGGAAGCTAGATGGCCAAACTCCAATTTTGGGTTTAATTTGAAAAAGTTTATTGTCGCGTTGTTCACTCCAAGTGGACTGCCAACTGGCACGGAGCCGAGCTTTGAAGACAACACCATAGTCCATGTACGGAATAGGCATAGGGGTGATGGAGCTGAGGCATACATATTTAGCTGCCATGTCTGCAAGCTCGTTCCCATGAATACCAACATGGCCTGGTATCCAGAAAAACTGAATTGAAGTAGCTGCTAATGAGAAATGGGCCAGTCGGTTTCGAATATCTGCTAGAATAGGATGTGAGCTAATGTGAAGTGATTCCAAGGCAAGAATAGAACTAAGCGAGTCAGTATAAATAGTGCAGTTGGAGTACTGCTCAGCTGCAATATGATCAAGGGCAAGAGATATTGCATACAGTTCAGCGGTGAACACAGAAGCTGTAGAGGGGATTCTGTGTGCAACTACTGACCCACAGCAAACCATAGCAGAGCCCACTGAATTTCCTGATTTGGAACCATCTGTATAAATGGGAACTGAATGATTGTTTGAAAGATATTCATTGAATAAAAGACGGTACTTCCAGTCTGGAGTATCCGCCTTTTTTAGGTGATTGAAAGAAAGGTCACACTTGGGGGCTGTAATAAGCCATGGTGGGATGCGTCGACATGTGGAATCTGCAATATTATCCAAGGACAGACCCAATTCATCCAATTGCGCCCGGATGCGAAGGCCAAACGGAGCAATGACAGATCGTCTGTTCTGAAAAAGTACTGCCCACCGAGGAAGGAAAACACATTCCCAGGTGGGATGCTTTGGTAAGGAACGTAGTTTCGAAGTATATTGTAAAGACAGTTGCAAACGGCGAAGGTGTAGAGGAGGTTCATGAGATTCAATGTATATGCTTTGAACTGGAGAGGTACGGAAAGCTCCGGTGCAGAGTCGAAGACCTTGGTGATGAATGGGGTCCAGTATCTTTAAGGCCGAGGGTCTGGCAGAGCCATAGACCATTGATCCATAGTCAAGTTTCGATCTAATAAGAGCACGATATATCTTCAACATTGAACGGCGATCTGCCCCCCAACTGGTAGAAGAGAGGACACGAAGGATGTTCAGTGTTCTTGTGCATTTGACCCGAAGCTGCTTTAAGTGTGGTATAAATGTCAATTTACGATCAAAGATAAGCCCCAAGAACTTTGTCTCTGGGACCACTGGCAGCAAAACTTCACCGATATGAAGTTCAGGATCAGGGTGAATACCTCGTCGGCGGCAAAAGTGCATGCATACAGTTTTGGAAAGAGAGAAATTAAAGCCATTCGCAAGAGTCCACTTCTGTACACGATTGAGGGCAGTTTGTAGTTGCCGCTCAATATATCTCATGTTTGATGACTGACATGAGATGTGAAAGTCGTCAACATATAGCCCATTCGTAACGGTGAGAGGGAGTTGTTCAGTGATGGCATTTATCTTTATACTGAAAAGTGTGACACTCAATATACAGCCTTGAACGACTCCAAGTTCCTGTACAAAAGAACGTGAAAGTGCCGAACCTACACGAACTTGGAATCTCCTGTCCATTAAAAATTTTTTAATAAACATGGGTAGATGGCCACGTAACCCATATGTATGGAGGTCTCGCAAAACGCCATACCTCCATGTTGTGTCGTAAGCCTTCTCTATGTCAAAGAATATCGATACAAGGTGTTGGCGGTTGAGAAAGGCCTCTCTGATAGATGTTTCAAGACGAATTAGGTGGTCTATGGTGGAGTGCTGTCGACGGAACCCACACTGGGTGGGTGAGAGGAGGTTGTTTGATTCAAGGAACCAAACAAGACGAGCATTAACCATCCTTTCTAAAGTCTTACAGAGACAGCTCGTCAAAGCAATTGGACGATAGTTTGAAGGAATCTTCGGATCTTTCCCTGGCTTAGAGAAAGGTAAAATAATAGCCTGGCGCCAGGCATCAGGAAAAACATTCTCCTGCCAAATCCGGTTGAAGATAGTCAGAAGGACATCAAGAGAATCAGGAGAGAGATGGTGTAACATGTCATAATGAATATCATCAGGTCCAACAGATGTACTGGCAGACCGATGAAGGGCCATTTTTAGTTCCACCAGGGTAAAGGGACTATTATAGTCAAAGAAACAGTCAGTTTGAAAAGAAAGAGGTGATCGCTCTGCCCGAGTCTTGATGGCCAGGAAGGTGGAGGAACAAGCAGAAGTGCTAGATACCCGGCAAAAGCTTTCACCTAGAGTGTTAGCGATGTTTCGGACATCAGTCACCTCCTGACCATCAGAGAGTAAGATTGAGAGGGGAACAGAAGTGTAGTGCCCATTAACCTTTCGAATCTTGTCCCATACGATCTTGGAACTGGTGGTAGAAGATATGCTGGTTGTGAACTTTATCCAAGATTCCTTCTGGCTTTGACGTCTTACCCACCTAGCATGTGCTCGGGCCCGCTGGAAAGCAACCCGATTTGAAAGTGTGGGATATCTGCGAAAAGTATCCCAGGCCCGTTTTTGAGCCTTCCGTGCTAAGTTGCAAGCGGAATTCCACCATGGACGAGGATATCGTGGGAAACGTGTCGAGGTTTTAGGAATACACTGAGCAGCTGCATGTATAATACAATCAGTTACCGCTGCAACACAGTTGTCTATTGATGGCTGATTTACGATGACAGGATCAAGTTCTGCGAGAGCAGTGAAAGTGGACCAGTCTGCCTGATCCAGCTTCCACCGGGGCACGCGGGTAGGGTGGCATCGACCACGGCCAGTCTCTCTCAAAATGATCGGAAAATGATCACTGCCTAGTGGATTTCTGTCAACCCTCCATGAAAAATGGGAGAATAATGAAGGGGAGCAAACTGAGAGATCAATGGCAGTGAATGACTGACTTGGTGCATGAAAGTAAGTGGAAGAACCAGTATTGAAAAGAGAAAGATCGTGATCAGAGAGCAACTGCTCTACAGATCGACCCCTCCCATCAATAACAGCACTTCCCCAGAGGGGATGGTGTCCATTAAAATCCCCCAGGATAAGAAATGGAGATGGTAACTGTTCAACGAGAGCATCCAGGTCTGATTGATCATATGTCTCTCCAGGGGACAGGTACAGAGAACAAACAGTGATGGTACAACCCAAGGAAATATGGATGGCTACGGCCTCCAAGGGTGTGTTGAGTGACAAAGACAAGGTGGGCACATGTTGATCAACCAACAGTGCCACCCCTCCATGTACTCGACCATCACACAACTTGTCATTTCTGTACAGAGAAAACTGCCGAATGGAGACTGTATCAGCAGATTTGAGAAATGTTTCTTGTAGAGAAAGACAAACAGGCTGGTAAGAAGCAATCAGCGTTTTGATATCATCCAGATTAGAACGTAAACCTCGACAGTTCCATTGTATCAAGGTGGCCATTTTTAAGGACAGGCAGGTGAAGTGGTTGGAGAACCCTTCGGTTTACGACCTCGTCTTTTGTCTTTACTGTCTTTCTTCAGAGGAGGTCTATCAACCTCCATGGATCCTGCTCTGGGTCGAATGGGCAGGTTTTTGTTATTGGAAGAGGAATCAAGTGACTGAGGACGCGGACGAATAATTGTTTTGTTTATTGTGGTGGGAGAAAATGATGTATCAGAAGAAATGCCTGTATTTGAAACTGAAGGACATGAATCTTGAGGTTTGTTGGAAGTTGTGGGAGGAACAGAGATGGGTGTGGAAGTCGATTCATCTACTGTTTTAACCACGGAGGTCAAAAGGCTTTTCATTTGTTTTGAAAACGATTCTTTTGGAGGCACAGAGAGATCTGTCTGCACTTCCACTGTAGTTGTGGAATGGAGTGCAGCAGCATATGTCCGAGATGGGATTGTGGACATCAATTTCCGAGCCTCAGGATAACTAATGTTATGTGTTGTTTTCAAACGCTGCACCTCTTTTTCCTCCAACCATTTTGGACAAGAATGAAAGTATGAGGGGTGAGAACCATTGCAGTTGACGCAATGTGGGTTTACGTCACAATCATAGGCATCGTGGTCCTTGCCTCCACAACGAGCACAAGTCAGGGAACCACGACAAGATGTCTTTGAGTGGCCGAATCTCTGACATTGAAAACATCGAAGAGGGTTTGGAATGTATGGCCGAACCCTGCAAATGAGATAACCTGCTTTGATGGTGGCGGGTGCTCGTGGTGAAGTGAACGCTAAAACAAGGGTATTTGTTGGCAGTGTAACTCCATCTTTGCGAGTGGAGATGCGCCTCACTGCAGAAACTCCTTGAGTGGAAAGACCGGCGAGAATCTCCGATTCAGGAACATTCTTCAAATCCCTTTCAACAATAACTCCTCGTGAAGTATTCAAAGTAGCATGGGGTGTAACCTCAATAGGTATATCGCCAATTACCTTTGATTTCAAGAGGAGTTCACTGTGTTGGGATGTGGATGTTTCAACCAGTATGTCACCAGATCGAAGCTTCTTTACTGACTTTGGAGAGCCAGCAAGTCCCTCTAGCCCCTTTTGAATAAAAAAAGGGGACATTTGCCCTAAAGGTTTTTCTGAAAGAGAATGCAATATCAGAAAATGAGGTACGTGTGTTACTGATGTTGGAGATTGCTGTTCTGTGTATTCAAGACGTGGTCGCTTACCCATTGACTGTTTTTTTACAATTTTACTTAAATTTTTTGAAGGATCCATAGGAAAGAGAAAAGTTTCGGTACTCACTGACCCCACCCACCATGGAGCCCTACAAGGGGACGCACTACAAAGTCATGCAAGGACAATGCAGCAACGCCAGGGTTTCGTGAGCACTATACCCAAACACCAGCATCAGGCACAATGTCCACAACACCCGTTGAGAACTTCCAACACTGGTACTTGGTTGGCTCTAGCCCAGGTGGACCAGCCGATTGACCCAAGGGGAGCCACCCAAGGGCCGCCCGTCTACAGGAATTCGAGGCCAAAGTGGTGTGTTAGGGTTGGACCCCTCAACCACCAGGATCCTCTCCTCCCCTTCACGGGTCGCCACGCACGGCAAACACGTGGGTGGATGTTTAGATCCCAGAGAAGGTAACCAGACAGAACAGAACCTTCCCTGGGAGGTCCCCTCACCACGTACAGGAATCCACTCCGAGGGGCTCTAGAAGAGAGTAAGGGAAGTAAACATATACGCATATATACATACACATTTACCAGTTATTTGTCTGCTTATAAACATGGCTCATGAACAAATAACTGTATATTATGTGCATAATAAGATTTATATAAAGCAAAAAATACACTTTAGCACTCATATACACGCATACAGTGAAATTAATCGCTACAGCGTGTGTTTCAAAGTCTCATTAGTTGTTTTTTTTGTTTTAGTTGCCCAACCATTAATTAATTTTAAATCTTTTGACAGAAGTCTTCACGTGGACGGCGCGCGTGTGTGTCATTCACCAGTATTAAATTGAAATGACTGTCAATCTCGTAAAATAAGAACGCGAGTTGGATTCAGAACTCTCTCAGACAAACCAAAAAAACCCTAAATGTTTCATGACGATCATAGGTCAGGAAGTCGGAAAGTTTCGTAACAGACAGACACACGCTGCTTTATTATACTTTCTTTGTTATCTGGAAATTTTACAAGGATGTAATTGTACTTGTTTTGCTGCTTAGGAATTGCGTATCGCTTTAGTTGAGTTATTTGTATGTATGACATTTATTTATTTATTTGTGTTTCATTCTGTGTATTATGCAGTTGAACACAAATCAATATTTTAACAGTTGATACAGCTTTAAAAGTTTTTTTTTTTAAATGGGTAAATTAAACGTTATATTTGGAAAATGATCCTTATGTTTTAGGCCACACGAGCGCTTAAAATTTCTAAATAACCAGAACAAGTACTACAAACTGGTAGTATTTAGGCTTAACAGAAACATAAAGTATTACGGTGTTTACAGGCTAAGTTGACGAACGTACGATGCCCTATAAAGAAATAGATGTTATATTATTCCACATTGTAATTAACAGTAATATTAATTACCTAATTCTTTTCAATTTATAATTAAAACTATTATCAGTTTCTCTTGTGGTGCAATAAATGGAAAGTTTAATAAATACAAGGGTGATTTTTCAAATTTGAAAATATGAAAACGATAACAAATTACATCCACACGTTATGTTGAAAAAAATATAAAAAACAGTACCTCGTAAAGAAACTTGGTTTGATAAGGTCCTGGTAATACACGATATCGTTGAATACTGTTGGAAGTATTCTCACATAATAATATTTTATGTCGTAGGCGAAGACGTCGGAAAACAAAACCAAAATTTTGTATGCAAAGTCTTACATAGTTAAGCGTGTGCAGAGTAAATTTCGATTAGAGTTCACGAAAAACAAGTCCATGATGATGGTAGGAAATATAAACATTCTTACTTGTCAAACTTAGCCATGGACTTGATTTTATGGAGTTTCGTAAAACTGCACGTGTATAGAAAAACTTTCTGTGACCACAGATCCTGGTGCATGACGCGAATGCAAAGCGATTAAGTTAATACTCGAAATATACACTATTTTATGAAGCTCATAACGCTTCGAGTCATAACTGAGGAAGAAAAAACTGCTTCTTTGTATATCAAAGTTTTCTAACCAAGGCAACAGAAATTTCTATCGTAATACTGACTACGTTTCTTCCATGAATAGGTTCGTTCTACGACCTCAAACTATGATACCCTAAATGGCGCAACACACGTAGAACGAAAATACACACGGCAGTAGGCAACATCAAAGATATGTCGAATTCTGACACGTACGCTATTTATTAAAGTGCACATAACTGGCTAAAAGTGATGGCTGTTGAAATGTGTATTAAAGGAGAAGATAATGTTTGGATAAGATGCAAATATTCTCACCACAGTATACGTATTTGTGGAAAAATACTAAAAAAAACAAAAAAAAACAGATTCAAAACCTTTTTATATCCGAGGATTAACTAGATGAAATGCTCCCCCCTCTCTCCAAACTATGAGCACGTGAATAAAACGTTTTCGAGCTTGCGTGACACCTGTGGGAAGGAATTTAAATTGTACTGAATTATTCCAGTCTGTGTAGTTAATGTCGACACGGGCTATTTATTTGAATAAACAATAAAATATAAGCAGACGTAACTTGTTATCCACGTGCTTATTTATCAAAATTTTACAAATTAAAAGGTTTTAACAAATACTTCAAACCGAAACCGTACAAAACACGTAGAAACTACACCACGCTTTAGTTTATTCAAACTGTTGTGTGTCGAACGTTGGGATTTGTTTATTTCTCGAAAGATTTTTTCGTTACATTTGGACTGATAATTTAATTTTATTAAAGACTGTTTTACTACGTGTGTTTTTTTAAAAAATAGAATCATAATATTAATCGGCTGAAATGATTATTTGAGCACAAGGCCTAAAAACATTTACTACTTATCGGTTGAAATTATTATTTGATCACTAGGCCTAAAAACATTTACTACTTATTGGTTGAAATTATTATTTAACCACTAGTCCTAAAAACATTTACTTTTCATTTTGCTATGGACATGGAACCACTCCGTTTTTCTTATATTATTTCTCTGAATAGTTTCGAAACCCATTCTCTATTTAAATATCATTTAGATTTCATGATAAAGATTGTAAACACGATTTTCACAAAACATTAAACAGGATATGTTGCTTTTATCATGTTTACAACGCAATGTCAGTCATCAGATATTTTACCTGTCTTCGTGTATCCTAGCGGTGATCTACAAAGACAGAGAAAATGATTGGGATAAAACGTGATGTACTGTTGCTCTAGTCCACACAATATGGGCTTATTTTCGTACCGTTCACTGCCTGTGGGGGAACCTGCATATTTGATCAGGTTTAGTTGGTGTTTATGTGTTTCGTTCTTATAGCAAAGTCACAGCAGGCTGTATCTGCTGAGTCCACCGAGGGGAATCGAACCCCTTATTTTAGCGTTGTAAATCCGTAGACTTATCGCTATAGTATTTGTGTTACTTGAAAAAAACAACAACAAACTAAGACGAAATCGATAACTTTCGTGTGTAAAAAACGAAACAAAAACATAGGTGATTTCAGCATTAGTTGGTGAGGTAACATTTGTATTTGTGGTTGATGACTCTGTGTGTTTGTGTGATGTGTAACCTGTAACCCAGACAGTTTAGTGCATAAAGAGTTGAGAAACACGGTTACTCCATACAGTTTAGGGTTAAATAACCCTTAGATAAGTATCGATTCTATACATATAAACACATCGTTTTGTACATGTCCGTACAGGATGTTGTTTATACGTATAGAATCGATACTAATATACGGGTTACTTAACCCTACAATCATCTACAGTATCACTGTATACACAAATCGTTTTGCACAGGTCGCTATAGAAGAGTACACAGACCACTCACTTTACCCAGTGGTTTCATGTTTGCCGACTTAATGGCGCCGCAGGTCTTAGAGTCTAACCAGTAATCAGTGTTAAGCAAATCATATCACAAACTACCAAGTGTTGCTTCAAAAGCAGCCTCCATTACGTAATAGTCATATTTTTCCGTGGTACATCGGAACCTCTCTCTACATACAGGGATTCTTACATTTTGGGCCAGTTGTCATTGTCTGGCCCGAAGTAATCAATCTCAGGAAACGTAGCTGTTGTTGTGAATGTCTTCATGGAACATTAGCTTGGCCACGTGCACTCTGGTCTTCTTGTTTGAGGAAACTTACAACATAACTCCGTCTTGAAAGGGTACGTGTGTGTTGTTGTTGTTTTTTGTCGATTCTGCGTTAAGAACATAAAAACAAAATGGTGTATCGTAGAGTGACCGGTCAAGAAAGATAACATTTTGGAAAGGTTTACAGCATTTTAAAAGTTTTTTTTTTACATTTTCTGAATGTGATGTATATTTCTTTCAAGAACGAATTTTGATAAAAAAACAAACAAACTGAATGCTCGATGTTGCAGAGCATATTATGTGTATGTATTGATATACGTGTATATAAATACATGTTTCAAAGTTTTATATTCAAACCTACAAAAGTGCGAGTTCTTAAAGGAAACACTAGCAGACACCATCACCATTATGAAATATTCCAATCAAGATCGAGTTCTGTAACAACAATAAAGTTATAACCTCAAACCTCAATTATATCGATAGCCTTTAGACACTGGAATAAGTGATTTGGTGGTTGCTTTCGTGATCTTACTTACATAAAACTTCGTAGTGAAAATGTCCCCACCTCGGGGATAAGTGGTAGGATTGAGAAATTTGTAATGACAAAACCCTGGTTACGATCCCTTTTTCGAGTGCAGTGAAGGTAACTTAGCTTTGTGATACGAAGCAAACAAACCGAATAAAAATATGAGCACGTGCACCTCCTTTTCGGGTTTCATATGAGACATGATATGAAGACGTCTGTGTTGTTTGTTTATTTGTTTTTACGAGAAAACGTTTCCTCCTTTCACCTGGTGGTCAGGGCGCTCAACAAGCAATCTGCAAAACCGAAACCCATGATGCGAAATTCCATCCCTCAGATACATTAACTATTCGTTAGCCTTAAGTAGTCCAACAGTTATTGGGTGGTGGATGATCAGTCTGTTGATAGCTGTTTGATCAGTCTGTTGATGGCTGTTTGATCAGTCTGTTGATGGCTGTTGTAATTAATGTTCCAGTCGTTTCGTTCGAAATTCAACAAACAAACTTCTGATACAACATCGTGTACTTTGCTCGTGTTTTGTGTTGCTTGTCTGTTTGTTTAGAATTAAGCACATAGTTACACAATAGACTATCTGTGCTCTGCTCTCCATGGGTATTGAAACCCGGTTTTTAGTGGTGTGGGTCCGCAGACGTTTCACTATAACATTGGGGGTGGGGGTGGAGCCCATTTATTTTGTTTTAATGAATTTTAGTACGGCTAGCGTGAGTTAACGATTTGGACAATGAATGTGCAGTGGAAGATTTTTTTAAAGACATAAATAAAAGGGGACTATCCCCCGTAAATAAGCTACTGATTTGGGGGTTCATGGTTGGTGTTCCGTTTCAACAAATATTAGTTCCGTGTTTTGTGGGCGTTGATGAGTTATAGGAACAATAAATTTCACTATTATAAGAGTTGAAGATCTGGTTAGCTTTGATTACCGTTACGGTGAGGTGGTTAAAACACTCGGCTCGCAATCTGAGGGTCGCGAGTTCGAATCCCCGTCGCACCAAACGTGCTCGTCCTTTCAGTCGTGGGGCCATTATAAGGTGACGGTCAATCCCACTATTCTTGGGTAAAAAAGTAGCCCAAGAGTTGGCGGTGGGTGGTGATGACTAGCTGCTGCCTTTCCCCTTGTCTTACACTGCTAAATTAGGGACAGCTAGCACAGATAGCCCTTGAGTAGCTTTGCGCGAAACTCACAAAACAAATATCTGTCATCTTGGTCCATCAGTTCGAAACTAGAAACGTGTAACTGTCATGGAAATCGTGTTCAGTGTGATTGTTACATATTTGTTTGTTTTTGAAATTTTGCACAAAGCTACTCGAGGGCTATCCGTGCTAGCCGTCCCTAATTTAGCAGTGTAAGACTAGAGGGAAGGCAGCTAATCATCGCCACCCACCGCCAACTCTTGGGGTACTCTTTTACCAACGAATAGTGGGATTGATCGTCACATTATACACCCCCACGGCTGGGAGGGCGACCATGTTTGGCGCGACGGGGATTCGAACTCGCAACCCTCAGATTACGAGTCGCACGCCTTAACACGCTTGACCATGCCGGGCCCATTGTTATATGTAGTATTGGTATGTAATTAAATGATAATAAGTAACCACTTTACAACACGTACCTTACATAATTAAAATACGTAATTTGTCCACTTTGAGTTGATTGTAACAAATTGATTGAAAGCTAAAAACTTTCTATTT